>VSMD01028104.1:0-29916 GCA_008750895.1 Mirza zaza | reverse complement strand
CCCGCTCCAGCCGCCCGGGCCCTGGGCCGCTTCCGTCCGCACGGCGGGCCAATCAGGCTCTGACAGCGCCGGCACGTGGCAGCCAATCGTCAGCCCGCGCGCCGCTCCGCCTGCACCGCCATTGGGTCGGCGTAGCGGGGACCCGCCCCTGGCTTTCGGAAGCGGCGGATGGGCGGGGACTAGGGACGCGAGACGGGTTCTGATTGACCCACGCTTTCCAGGACTCGCCAATGAGGGTCGAGGGAGGGCGGCCCGGGCGCTGGGCCCCGGCGCGCGCAAAGCAGCACCTGCCGGTGAGCTCGGCGGCCGCTGCGCTGGTGGACGCCGGCCCAGGGGCTCCCGGGGAAGCTGTTCACGAAATTTCTTTTTTCTTTTTGGGACAGAGCCTCACTCTGTTGCCCGGACTAGAGTGCCGTGGCGTCGGCCTAGCTCACAGCAACCTCAAACTCCTGGGCTCAAGCAATCCTCCTGCCTCAGCCTCCCCAAGTAGCTGGGACTACAGGCATGCGCCACCATGCCCGGCTAATTTTCTTTCTATATATATTAGTCGGCCAATTAATTTCTTTCTATTTCTAGTAGAGACGGATCTCACTCTTTGTCATGCTAGTCTGGAACTACTGACCTTGAGTGACCCTCCCGCCTCAGCCTCCCAGAGTGCTAGGATCACAGGCATCAGCCACCACGTCGGGCCTCACGAAGTTTCTTGATCCTGGATGGGCCCCTGGACCCTCAATTATGGGTCCTTCCTCCTGAACCCCAGGCCGCAGCTGCAAGGTCTTGAGGTTGCTGGATCACTAGATTTTTGTGGTCACAAAGTTGATGGATCCCAAAGTTACTGAATCTCTTGTTCCTTCAGTCCCGGGACCTCAAGATTAATTAATCACCCAGTCATGTGTTCACAGCCCCCTCTCTGACATCTCAGTCCCAAGACCCTGGGTTTCTGAATTCCCTTGGCACTCAGACATTTTTTTTTTTTAATCTTTTTTTCCTTTTTAAAAAATAAATCATAAGGACAGCTTATAAGCACTCAGACATTTGACTCCTGCCAAGGCTGAATTTCATGGTCACTGGGTCATGGGGCAGCAGGGGCCACAAGGAGCTGTGGTGTCTGATTATCACAGGTTCTCACCAGAAAGCCCCAAAGCTGTCTTAGAAACCACAGAGCAGGGAGACCAAAGGACTGTGGGAACCAAGCCTGGGTGACTGTGTGTTCCAGGCCTCCTGGCCATGAGCAGTTTGATGAAGCCCAGAGTTTTGTCATCTCAGTCTTCAAGGGAGGAAAACTTACACCACTGTTTACTTATTAATTCATGGAACATTCTTTTTTTTTTTTTTTTTTTGAGACACAGTCTCACTTTGTTGCCCAGGCTAGAGTGAGTGCCGTGGTGTCAGCCTAGCTCACAGCAACCTCAAACTCCTGGGCTCAAGCGATCCTCCTGCCTCAGCCTCCCGAGTAGCTGGGGCTACAGGCATGCGCCACCATGCCCGGCTGATTTTTTGTATATATATATATATATATATATATTAGTTGGCCAATTAATTTCTTTCTATTTATAGTAGAGATGGGGTCTCGCTCTTGTTCATGCTGGTTTCCAACTCCTGACCTTGAGCAATCCACCTGCCTTGGCCTCCCAGAGTGCTAGGATTACAGGTGTGAGCCACCACGCCGGACCCATGGAACATTTTTACAGTGACTTCACTCCAGGTCCCCTGCTGGGGGCATATTACAGAGGAACTAGCTCTCGGCTATATTATCCAAGAGGCTGACTAAGCATGTACCTGCAAAGCAGGGAGAAAAGTTTATATTTAATTAAATCATCCATAATTTTGCATTCAGAAAATCCAGAGTTAAGCCATCTTAATTACAGCAACATGTTATTTTGGGTTTTCATGTTTATATTGTTTTTGTTTTGAATTACATATGGGATGAGGCACTTTGATCTTTTCAGCACTTAGGGTGTCTAAATGGTTAACAATGTGCCATGGATTTGGCAGTCCCTGCCCTTGAGGGGTCTCTAGTCCAGGGTAGAGGGGCCAGAGTACAATCAGAGAGGCAATGGAGATGTCTCTTGGACATGTCAGAAGGCATCTCAAACTTAACGCGTCCAAAGCAGAATTTGTGGTCTCTACCTGCAAACTACTCCTTCTCCAAGCTTCCGAGTCACAGTAAATGGCACCTCCATTCACCAGTTGCTCAGGCCCAAAACTCAGGATTCTCCTTTGATTTTGCTTTACCTTGATCCTTACATCTAATTCAACAGGTTTTGATGGCTCTGAGTCCAAAATGGATTTCGAGGCATCCCTCCTGAGTCCCTTGTCACCACCCTGACCCATGCCCCTCCATCTCTTCTCCAGATATCTGCCACTGCCTTCTCCTGACGGGTCTCCTGCTTCCACTGGCTTCTCCACACAGGGAAGTGGCAAAAGCACAAATTAGATCATGCCAGTCGCATGGCAAAAGCCCCAACAGTTTGCCAGTTGTAGTTTGGACCAGAAGATGGTGAGGACAAGGCAGGCAATCTCCCTGACAGGCAAGATTCTAAGTAGGCTGAGCTCCTGGAACCAGAGTAGGGGTAGTCAATGTGGCTCTCTCTTGACTCTCACGGGGCTTGGTAGCCTCTCATAATGCTTCCTGTCTCCCCCTGCATGCCACCTTCTCCAGCTCACCCTGTGGGCAGATTATGGCATCTCCAACCAGAATCTTCAGGTTCAGATTCTCAAGAGAGAGTCTGGTCAGCTCAATTTGGGTGCAAGGACTGCTCAAGGTGCAGTCAGCTGCGGAGAGGAGGAAGGGGGGTAGTAGTCTCTAAACACGGCCACTAACAGTGAAAGAGCTGGAGTCTACTTCCCCTCCCCTCTAATCTGGGCAAGTCTTGTGACTCGCTTTGACTACTAGAACACTGAAGAAGTAAGTGCTTTGAGGGACTTCTGAGTACCAGCCATAGGAACTCAGGGGGGTCCTCCTAGCCGCTAGGAGGCTAGGGCAGGCACCGTGCAGTAGTGGTGCACAGGCCAGACCATTGCATGGTGAGAGGGCACAGGGAGAGGGACCCTGGAGGGCAAAAGACCATCTGGAATATTCTAGCCACAGCCCAGCTCCCAGCTGAAAGCAGTCACATGCCCAGTTGAGCCTGTCAACCCCGTGTCATGATAAATAATTATTTTGTTTGAAGTCACTTAGGTCTTGGAGTGGTTTGTACACAGCGACAGATGCCTGAAACAGCAGATAAGGAGAGTGTTTCTAGCATAATACCAGTGGTCTCCAAAGGGGCTATTCCCACCCCACGCATGTGTGCCTCTGAGGCTGGGTGGGGATACGTTCCCATTTCTCTCGATGACTTGGCAGCAGGACCTGGGAAACAGGTGGGATCATGGCGGGTGCTATCTCTCGGAGCCTGAGGGCTCTCCTCTTGACTCCATTCTGACGACAGGATATCCTGCTTCTCTGGACAAGGGTGGACAATGGCCGCCCCGCACCATCCACGCAGATCTCCAGCAATCAGTGCAAACCACCAGCATCTCCCAGTCCATGCCAATTGCAGGCTCCTGGGAAAGAGCCGAGTGGCCTAGCTTGGAATAGGGATGTGCCAATGGGGCCAATCAACTGTGGCCAAGTGGTATGACAATAAGGTACAAAAATGGAGCTATTATGGCCTCACACTGTGGTGGTGGCAGTGGCAGGTGGCCTCAGGGAATGGGAATCAAGTTGGGTGTGTGCCCTAAAAGATCTTTGGCACAAGAGGTCTTTGGAGAAAGAGGTTCTTCGTGTGCCCACCTTCGGACTCTGGTCCCTCTGAGTGGCAGATGAGCAAATGCTCCTCCTTGAATCGCAGGTGCGGCTCTGGCTCCAGAGGCTACAGTTGCTGTGTCCTCACACATGGGCCACTGGTCACGGCCACCTGTCAGTTACTTAGAGTCAAGCATGCACGAGCAGGCCTGGCCTCTGTGCATCAGGCTAGCATCCAAGGATTGAGAGAACCCACCAGGCTCTCCACAAGGCAGCCTGCACCAGGAAGGCAGGGTCGGAGCACCTTCGAGTGCTTTCTTGTCCTCCACTGAGACCGGGCCACAGAGGCAGAGGGGGAGAGGCTGAGCTGCTCTCTCGGCGAAGGTGCCAGGGCCACAACAAACTGGCTGCCCTCGGAAGACAGAGGGAAGGGGGGCGCTGTGCTATTGGCACAGGATGGCCACAAGCCCCTGGAGACCTGCCAATCACAGCACAAGCCGTGTCCACAGACCCTTCTAGAGAGAGCTGCCCTGCCCAGAGCTGCTGCTGGGAAGTCAGTCGTGGAGCCAGCTCGGGCAGCCAACCCACAGCCTGACCAACCAGCAGCCACCACGTGGCCTGGCACGGAGAGTCCAGATTCTCACAAGCTGGAGCTGGGAATACAAATGAGGAAGACAGGTAGTGGGGAGCGCACCAGGAGAGGGTGGGCGCGTGGCTCCTGTGTCAGGTGAAGATGTGGCATGTTGAAGCGAGAAGGGAGCCACCCCAGGCAGAGAAAGAGCTCCCCGGAAGCAGGAACAGGGGCTATGAGGGAGGGGTGACGAGCAGTCCTCAGAGGCTCGAAGAGCTGCAGACTGGAGTTGGGAAGAGCCACACAGCACAGTGGCGGCGCGTGGCAAGGGGGCTGGTCTCCCAAGAGGAGCAGCCACAAGGCAGAGCACTGGCAGCCACCAGTGAAGGCTGGCTGCGGCCTGCTGACCCGGCTGAAGGTGCTACCCAAGGGCAAGTGTGCAGGTGCACAGAAAGGGAGGCTGAACTCTCAGGCCATGAAGACCGCGCTCTGTCAACACAGGCTTTATTTCTATTTCATACATTGGCTTCCCTGAGGGTCTCGGCGAAGCTGGCTGTGGGCGTTCAGCCACTCCCGAGCCCTGCTCAGGGCAGGGCTACTGAGTGGGCAGTAACTCTGTGATGGAGCAGGAGGAGGAGTGGGGGATCAAGTGCTCAGTGTGGCTTGCAGGGACCTCACGGGGGGTCACTGTGGCCCACATCCACAGAGTGGCTGACCAAGGCCTCCGCACTAGGCTGAGGGAGGCTCTGGGACTCACTTTCAGCCTTGGAGGCTGAGACCTCGTCCTCGACCTCAAGCCCGTCACTGCACTCGCTGTCTTCGGCGGTCGGTGTTTCCTTGGACTTGGGGGGACTAGAGCCCACACCAGTGCCAGAGGACACTGAGAGCTTGGGCTCCAGCAGGCTCCCGAGTGTCTGGTCTGCAGCTGCCACTGGCTTCTGAGAGCTGAGCAGCTGGCTGGCTGGCAAGTCAGCAAAGAGCATGTGGCAGCACTCCGTGGCCTGGAGCTGGTCCTGGTCGGTGTCGGGGGGCCGCGTGGAGGGGGGCCGCGTGGAGAGGGGCCGCGTGGAGGAGGGCCTCGTGGAGGAGGGCCGCGTGGAGGAGGGCCTCGTGGAGGAGGGCCGCGTGGAGGAGGGCCGCGTGGAGGAGGGCCGCGTGGAGGGGGGCTGCGTGGAGAGGAGCTTCGGGGGGGGGGGGGGGGGGGGGGGGGGGGCCGGGGGGGGGGGGGCTCGGGGCTGCGCCGGGAGGCATGCCAGGCCCTCTCAGCTTTCTCCAGCTTTTGCCGCAGGCAGGTCCAGTTGATCTTTGAGGACAGGTGAATGTGAGAGCCCTTCACCTTCTTGAAGCCCAGGAGAAGGTCCATGAGCATCTCAGTGATGGGGAAGGAGATGAAACCCAGCTGCTTATTAAGGTTGTTCTCGAACTTGTACTTGCAGATGAGCAGGGAGACAGCCTGCTGGGTCAGGAAGTTGACCAGTTCCTCGTACCAGGGGTTGCTGAAGTGAGACGCGTTGGACTTGGACGGGATGGAGGGCAGCGGCTCCTTCTTCAAGAACTTGCTGCCGGGGTTCTGTGTGGCAGCCTGGGAGGGAAAAGGACACATGTCACACACCTCATTGGCTCTATGCCTCCTCCCGCCCTGTGATACCCCTCACACCCGTGGCACCTTCCTTGGCGGCCCTGCCAGCCCTGGGGTCACAAACATGGTTGCCAGCTTGTCACACTGGCACAGTCTTGCCACACTGGCACAGTCTTGCCACATATGCTGTGCTGTCACACTCAACAGCCAACCCTCACACTCACCTCCTCACACCTGCTACACCTGTCAGGCTAGGGGCAAGGTGGGGGACCTCGGTCACCAGGCCAGCCTAACTTGAGCCTTGACCACCTGGGCTCCTGCCCAGGCCTGTGCTCAGAGGGACACATGCCTGGGCCTTGCTGGGGGAGGGAAAGAATGGGGACTGCCAGAGACCTGCCAGGGTGAGGCCACCTGCATCTTCTATGTATCCTCTCCGGGCAGCTTCCTAGGCAGGGTAACGGGACTGGAGAGTCCTGCCCTGGGCGGCTGGACCACAGGGAGCTGAGCCTAGGATGTGGGGCCCCATGCTGGGCTAAGGCTGCTGTCCATGACGGACAGGACCCTCCCCATGTGGGAGAGCCTCTGAGATTCACATACAAATGTTAAAAAAATACCCAGGATAAAAAATAGCCTTTATTCATCTTTGACAACACCTGGTAGTAGCTCAGCCAGGATTCCTGGTCCCTCATTTGCTTGTCTCCTGACCAAGAGGTTTCCACAGTGCAGGGAAGGAGACCTGGGCCTTGGGCATTTGCTGGGGACAGTGGCTGCTAGGAGTGGTGAGTGAAGCACTTCCGTGAACTCATGCCAGTGACACCCAGCCCCACTCTTGAGGTTGTCACCTCTGGACATGATGAGTTGGGGGAGGAGGAGAAGCTTCTTATGAAGGAGGTGAATGGGGAGAGCTTGGGGAGGAGGTATGAGCATGGCGGGTGGTGGGTGGAGGCACGTGGAGGTGCTACTGGGCCCCTGAGGTGGCCCTGGCTGGAGGCCACCTCCATCACAACCCCAGGGGTGGGCAAGGTGAGGTGCAGGCCCCGCCAGGGCCTGGCCCTCTGGCTGGAGCTCAGGGACACAGGTGATGTCTTTAACTTGGGATCTGAGTCAGGTGCCTCCTGCCTGGGATGAAGGGAGGGGCTGGGGACATTGGGCTTTTCTGTGGGTGTCACCTTGAGCCTTAATTTGGTGGCCATCTGGGCACTAGGCGTGGAGGGGGAGCCCTGTCTGCTGTCGATTTTTCTGCCAAACATCCCGGAGCTGGAGTCTGTGCTGGGGAGGGAATCACAGGGCTCCTCCCTGTCGGGTGCGGTGAACTTGGAGCCTGGCAGCAGCAGGTCGAAGTTAACTGGCAGCCCTGAAGTGGACTCCAAGTTGGCAGGGAAGAGAGGGCAGCCGTCACGGCGGCAGGCGCCACTGAGCTTGTCCACAGCCTGGCTGACCACGCCCTGCAGGGCAGGGAAGAGGTGGTGCTCGGCCAGGAAGTCCAGGGTGCGATGGGGCTCACGGAGTGAACAGTAGCCAGGCAGGTTGAAGGATGCTGGCTGGTTCAGTAGTGACTTCATCTCCTTGTTGAACTCCTGCTTGAGGAACAGCTCCCCAGGCCCCAGCTCTGACGCTTCTGGTGTGCCTGAACTTGGGTCCAGCAGCCCTGAGAACCAGGACAGGGGCTGCTCCTGGGTCCACTGGCTGCTGGTCTGGCTGCCCAGTGAGTCCCACAGCAGGGAGTCCTTCTGGGAGCAGGACTGACTCAGGCCTTTCTGCAAAGAGAGGGCCACTCTGAGAAGTGTCCAGGAGCAGCCAAGCCAGGCCTGACCCTGGCCCTGGACAGGAGTCCATCCTACCCAGCCCCAGCCTTGGCTCCAAATCTCACCCCTTTGTTCTCCAGCCGCTGCAGCCGCTTGAGGTTCTTCTCTAGCAGGAGCTCCTCGGTCACAGGTGGCAGTGAGCCTAAGCCTCGCGCTCCCAGGCCACTGTGCCAGCTGTGGGAGCCCAGCCGGCCAGCTGTGCGGCTGCTATGGGAGTCGGACATGGAACTCGAGCAGGATGGGTAGTTGTTGGGGCGTCCCATGCACAGGCTGGGCTGAGCACGGTGCCGGTGCACAGTTCTGAGGCTGGGCCGGGCACGTGCCCGCCGCCTGTCACTTGGCATCTCCACTGGGTCCTGTACCTCCACCAGCGGCACCCCAGCCTCTGTCTTCACCGCAGTCATGCGCTCAGTTGCCTCCTCCACCACCGTCTGCAGGCTTTCCAGCACCTGGCCCTCGGTCAGGAAATCCAGGAAGCTGCCAAAGGGCTGAGGGCCTCTTCTGCTTTGGCGGTGGCTCCGGAGCACTGACCTGCCATACATGGATGGTGGGTGTGGCTCACGGCCCAGCTTGGCACTTGGCCCCATTTCCGGGAACAGTGGCTTCTTGGGTGGCTGCACCTGAGCAGACAGACAATCTCAGTGGACAGGGATGCCCTGCAGGTAGAGGGGCCCTGAGGTACCTACCCTAGGATGCCACGAGGAGCTGGATGTGGAGTGAACAGTAGAAGGAGTTGCAATTTGGAGTCAGGCAGCCCTGGGTTTGCCACCTTCGGGCTGTGTGGCAGTGTGCACAATGGCCCCTCCTGAGGTCTAATTTCCTCGTCACAAGGGGGGATCTATTTAGGGTCACCCTGAAGCTTCCCTGACACCATGGATAGGGAGTCTGAAAGCCCATTTCTGCCCTCACACGTGGTATGAGTTGGCAAGCCCCTTGAGTCTCTCCAGTTCCTCATCTGTCCACGCAGCAGGCCAGCCCTGTCTCCACTGCTGGGCTGGAGAGACACCTGAGGTCCTGAGCCCTGCGCTACCCATGGCTGCTTCTCCGACTTGAGCCATAGGCCTTTAGCCGGCTCCATGCTGCTACTCTGGGTTCCCAACTGCCCAAGCACCTCCTGGGCCGCTGGAAGTCAGGGGGACACAGGGAATGAAACTGCGAGTGCTCAGGGCCCAGCAGGGGGACACAGGGAAGGCCAAGGCGATGAGGACTTCACCGAGAGGCCCAGTGAAGAGGTCACTGGGAAATGAAAAATGGAGGCTGTGGTCTGGGGCGCCAGGATTGGCGAGGAACCCGCTGGGGGTTCCAGGGTCAGAGCCCCGCTGAGCACACTTACCCGTGCCACATACGTGGAGTGGCCGGCCTCGTCGTCGGCCAAGTAACCCGAGTGGTGGCGGCAGCCGGCCATGGTGCCGGGGTCCCGGCCCGAGGCCCACGGCCCACCTCCCCTCTCTTCGATTCCACCGCACAGCCGCAGACTCCTCTCTGCGCAGGGTGGGGAGACGGGGTGAGGGTCCGTCCAGGCCTCCATGGGTCCACGTGTGTCAGTGGCCCCGGGGCCCAGGGGGCCCTCGCGCCCCTCCCCTGGCGTCCTTTATGCATCCCGCCCTTGCTCTGCCGGGAGCCCCCCAGGCAACTGCAGACCACGGGATTCCAGAGACGGCGGGGTGGGGCGGCTGGGGACGCCCGCACGCCTTCTCCCACAGCGTCTGGGTCTGGGCGTGTCCGACTCCCCCTCCTCCCAGGCCCAGGGCGCCCCGGCCTCCGCCCGGCTCACCAGCGCCCGCCCGCGCCGTGTGCGCCCGCGCGAGGGCGGCGGCACAGTGAGCTGGAACCGCGAGCGAGCGGCGAGCTTGCTCATTTGCATACCGCGTCCTCGTTGGTTCGCTCCGGACCGCTCGCCCACTCGCTTCTCCGACACAATGGCTCGGGGCGGGGCCCGCGTTGGCTCCTCCCCCACGCCGGCGGGCTCCGCCCCCGGCACCCACGTTGGCGGGGCGCCGGGACTGGGGACTCGGCCCGCCAGGCTGCGCCCCGCCGGGAGCAGCCGCAGGCGGCGGCGGCCAGGCTGTGTGCCCCGCACCTGCCCTGGGGAGCAGGAGCCTGAAGGCCAAAGGCACGGCCTCTGCCAGAGATACGAGCACCTTCCTCGGTACCCAAGGTCCGTCTTGGGACCTCTTGCCGCTGGCACCTCCCAAGTCGCAGACCTAGCTTCAGTTCCTAGCTCTGCTATTTCCTGCCGGTGTCACTCAACCCCTCCGAGCTTGTCTCCTCATCTGCAAATGGGTTTGAGTGTCCTTCCACGTGGGCGTATGGGGATTAAAATCTTCATACAAAAAAAAAAAAATCTTCATACAACACAGCTGGTACACCAATGGGTACCTCCTCTCCCCACTTTCCCCTCCGCCCAATAAACCTCATCATGCAACACAACGTCCTACCACGTGATCACCTCCTTGGAGAAGCCTTCCCGGAAACCCTCCCACCCTCAAGAGAATCCGTAGTAGACTCCATCCCAGACTCTGCCACACCATGTTGTTGCTTAGTTGTCTAGCAGATGTCGCTTCTTCGGGGCAGGCACTGAGGCAGTCGCCCTTAATCGCTAGTATTGCCAATGGCTGGCATCCAGTAGGTGCTCAATAAATGTCAGTTTCCTCCTTCCAATCTGCAGACCCTCGAGGCCTCTAGCCTTTCCAAGATCAGCTTCCCAGTGGAGAATGGTTGAGTTCTGGCAATTCAACAATCACAGTGATTGAACATGACAGTCCTTCTGCCAAGAGCATCGCTGAAGGGATCTATGAAGCCTCCAATCCTTACAATGCCCCATGAGGTATTTGTTATTCCCAAGCTCTGCTCTGCCCTATCTGCCCCTAAACTAGGGGGCAGCGAAAGTCCAGAAAACCACAGCAGGCCTGGGTGCAGGCCTGGAGCTTAAGGTTCAGTCCCAGCCCTGCTACTCCTGGCAGGGCCACACTTCCTCTCTCTGAGCTCCAGTTTCCTTATCTGTAAAACAGACATGACATTGCCAATCTCATAGGCTGGACAAAAACACCACACTTTCCATAGGGAAAATCAAGACAGCCACATGACAATGAAAATTCTGGCTGTCAACATGTCGACTATTTGTTTACTCATGGGTAGGGAACGCTTTTGTGGACCAAAGAGAAAAAAGTGAAGCTATGAATGTAAAAGTTGTAGCCTGGCACACAGCTCAAAATGGAAAAGGGACTAATGCTTTCTCAAATGAAGCCATTGGTGTATATGTTTTCTTTCATTTTCTTATTGTCTAGAGCTCAAGGGGGGAAAAACTCAACAAATCAAGAAAAGGCTGCCCCTTAAAAAAAAAAAAAAATCAGCAAAATGCCAAAAAGCAATTTGGAAAAGAATAAAAACAGCTAATGATATGAAACAGTTCATAGGCACTGCTATAAAAAAAAAAAAAAAAGAAAGAAACTACAAAAGGGTAAGATAATATTGATGTGATCATCTTTATCTTCCCGAGACAACACAAAACGTAACTGGGTTGGGGAAAAGAGGAATTGGGTGTGTTTACTTGCTTAGAGAAAACACTAGAAGCACACAACCCAGAAAGTTATCACAGTGGTGATCTCCGGGAGAGGGTATGAGAAGTTGTTTTTTCTCCTTTTTTTGGTGGTTTTCATCCTAAATACCGCTCTTGCAAAGGAAAGCTCCGCGTTGATGCAGGCGGTGTAGAGCCACGTGTCGCCGCCGGGTGGCGCGGACAAAGGCGCGGCGCGTGCGTCGGGGCGCGACCCCGGGCAGCGCCCGGGGCGGGGCCGGAGCTGCGGGGCCCCCTCCCCGCGGGTCGCGGCTGCCATGGCCCGGCCTCGCGTGCGCCTGGTGGTCACCGCCGACGACTTCGGCTACTGCCCGCGGCGCGATGAGGGCATCGTGGAGGCCTTCCTGGCCGGGGCGGTGACCAGCGTGTCCCTGCTGGTCAACGGCGCGGCCGCGGAGAGCGCGGCGGAGCTGGCCCGCAGGTGAGGGGCGGCCCTGCGGGGTCCGGGCGGGCCGGGGGCGCCCCGCGCGCGGCCGCCCGTGCTCGCGTCCGCGCTCCGCCCGCAGGCACGGCATCCCCACGGGCCTCCACGCCAATCTGTCCGAGGGCCGCCCGGTGGGCCCCGCCCGCCACGGCGCCTCGACGCTGCTCAGCCGCGAAGGCTTCTTCCTCGGCAAGATGGGATTCCGGGAGGCGGTGGCGGCCGGCGACGTGGCTCTGCCCCAGGTGCGGCAGGAGGGTGCGCGCTGTGACCCCCAGAGTTCTGCCCGGCGGTGCCGCGGAGGTTTAGGGCAGGAGCTGGCGCCGAGCGGCCTCCTCGTTCACGCCCTGGAGCACGCGCAGGCCCGAGGAGGGGGTCCTCCTCGGGAGCTGCTCCGGGACCCTCAAGGTGCCCATCGTCCTCTGCCCCCAGGTTCGGGAGGAGCTAGAGGCCCAACTAAACTGCTTCCGGGAGTTGCTGGGCAGGGCCCCCACGCACGTGGACGGGCACCAGCACGTGCACGTGCTCCCAGGTGCGCGGACTGGGGCTCCCAGGCGGGGCGGGGCGGGGCGGGGGGAGCTGGGGGGGCTGATGCGCCAGGGCAGGAGCTCCGAGCTCCTCCCTGAGCCCGCTCGCCCGCAGGCGTGTGCCAGGTGTTCGCCGAGGCGCTGCAGGCCTACGGGGTGCGCTTCACGCGGCTGCCGCTGGAGCGCGGCGTGGGCGGCTGCGCGTGGCTGGAGGCCCCAGCGCGCGCCTTCGCCTGCGCCGTGGAGCGCGACGCCCGGGCCGCCGTGGGCTCTTTCTCCCGCCACGGCCTGCGGTGAGGCCCCTCGCCCCGCCCCGCCTCCACCCCCTGTCCCCGCACAGGTCCCAGGGCGTCTGGCTGGGCGTCCTCCGGGCCATTCGTTCCCGCTGCTCAACCGGGAAGCGCCCCACCCCCAACCCCCGCCCCACCCCCACCCCACCCCCCCGCCGCCCAACCCCGCCACTGATGCCCGGAACCCACAGGTGGACAGATGCCTTCGTGGGCATGAGCACTTGCGGCCGGCACATGTCCGCTCATCGCGTGTCGGGGGCGCTGGCGCGGGTCCTGGAAGGTATCCCCGCGGGCCATGCCCTGACAGCCGAGCTGATGGCACACCCCGGCTACCCCAGTGTGCCTCCGGCTGGGGGTTGTGGGGAAGGCCCTGACGCATTCTCCTGCTCTTGGGAGCGGCTGCATGAGCTGCGTGTCCTCACCGCGCCCACGCTGCGGACCCGGCTTGCCCAGGAAGGCGTGCAGCTCTGTGCCCTCGACGACCTGGACTACAAGAGACCCGGGGAGGGAGTCCCCTGTGAGGCCACTCTGGAACCCTTCCTGGAGCCCTCCGCATCCTGACCCTACAGACAGCCAAGCACTATTGCCTTTTGGTGCTGAGGAAGGGGCCAGGATTAAGCACGGGCACAGCCCTGAACCAGGCTCTTGAGCACGGTCTGTAACCACCCCGGGTGGGACACTGCCACCTTTGTGCCCAGGTCCTCAGGGCTCAGAATGGCATCCACAGCTTGGGCAGCCCCCCCTGACTAGAGGGGGGCAACCTGTGACATCTGGGCCCAGGACCTGCAGAGCATTTGGTGCCCTTTCATGTTGCAGTGTAAACACTTTCATTGTTTAAGGGGGAAGTGGGGAAGAGATTGCTACAGTAATAAAAAAAAACAAATTGTCTTCAGACTTGGGTGGTTTATAAAGTGTGCCCAGGGAACCTTCACAGAAACAAGAATGGACACAGAACAACTCCCTCTTGGCTCAAACCAACTCAATATTCCAGAAAAGATAGCAAAACATTCCCCACATTTTAGTTTTGTTCATGCTTAGGTTTTCTTTATTCTTTTTTTTTTTTATAGAGACAGGGTCTCACTGTGTCGCCCAGTCTAGAGTACAGTGGCTCAATCATAGCATAATCTCAAACTCCTGGCCTCAAGCAATCCTCCCATCTCAGCCTCATAAAGTGCTGCGATTACAGGAGGGAGCCACCACACCTGCCCCTTTATTTTGTGGGGGTAGGGTAGGGGTTGGAAAAGATTGTCTCACCAGGCTGCTTTTTGAGAGGCACATTATAGTCTCAATTTTGATTTAAAAGGAGGTGGGTCGCCTGTTGTAATTGAGCCAGCTATTCTAGAGGCTAGGCCTGAGGAGGTCCTGCAAGCTCATGGGAGTGCATGTAAACTTTTCCAGGAGGGGCAGTGTTCTGTGGAAATCCTAATTGGGCCTGGTGATGGATGGGTGCCCCGTGGACTGGCCCTGTGTGGTGTGGATAAAGGCTCCTGAGATGCAGGGAGCAGATGGGGAAGGCAGTGGGGAGTTCTCAGGAGCACAGAGGCCTGCTCCGCTCTGGAGGATGGAAAGGCAGATGGAAGACCATGTGGTCCTTCTTGTCTCATTTAATTTCATGTAAGTGACTATGAAGCAGGCACCAATTTGTGTGTCCCCATTTTACAGACAGGTGGGAGTGGCAGACAAGGCTTTGAACCTACTCATTTGACGTGCACGAGGCCCTGGCCTGTACCAATCGTGGAGTCAGGTGCCAAGAGAGCTCTCACCTGGCCTACGAAGGCCAGAGGGACATGCAGCTTTCTGAAGGGGTAAGCGTGGGATCTCACTCCTCTTCCCTGCCTCACCCACCCATGGCCCGTCTGTGGCTTCAGCCCCGTCTTTTTTGGCTGCATGCTCGTCTTCCAACTTAGCCTTCCCTTGACCTTGATTCTTCCATCCGGAGAACTTCTCCTGCTTCCTTTCACTTGTGCCTCCCTCCTGCTGCCTTACCTTCAGCTCACTGAGGTCTAGCCACACTCCTGCAAGCTGCTGACGGGGGCTGGTAGGAGGCCAGCCTCCTCAGGAGGGTTCTGCTGTGGAAGTGTTCTGAGAAGAGGAGGCAGTTGGTTGTGCAGCTCCGAGGCTCAGGAGACAGGTGTGTGTGGGCAGGAGAGGCTTGGGGGTCTGCACAGATGCTAGGTAGGATGGCTACCCAGGGAGGAGAGGCGGGATGAGCAGAGATGAGGGCTGAGATGGGCCTGAGGAGCATTTGAGAGCAGAGAGAAGTGAGGGGGCATGGCCAGAGGTAGAATAATCGGGTGACAGAGGCCCACCTCACAGGAAGGGAAAATGATAAGGACCTGTTGTGGGAGCAGTCACAGGTGGCCCACAGGGGCAGGACATGGCAGGGGTATTTCTTATGCCAAACCCACTGCACACTGGGTGGCTTAGGCAAGTGGTTTACTGTTATCCACCCACTAAGCACTCATGTATGGAGGGTCTGCTCTGTGCCAGGCCAGGGCTGGTGCTGGGACATAGCCTGGCCTGCAAGGAGCTCCCAGTCTGGTACAGACACAGGGACAGTCAGTGTGATCAAGCCATAGGGGTCTGGGGGCAAGAAACCCACAGCAATGTGTGGGGCCAAAGGAGAGTTTCTAACCTGGCCGGCAGTTTGGGGAATGCTCTCCAGAAGTGACTTCCTTCCCTGGGCCTCAGTTACGGCCTCCGCACCGTGCTGGGCAGTCCTTTCCACGCTGATCCTCTGAGGCCTCCAGCCTTCCCCAGAAGCCTCGTCTTGGAGCAAGGACACGTTCCTGTTACCTGGGACGCGGCCATTTGTCAGGCACTGTGCTGTGCTGGGAGTGGGCCTGGCCTCCGCTCCATTCCGTCTAAGCTGGTGTGCCCTGCCTCCAGGGCACAAGGGAAGCAGGGAGGGAGAGCCAGTGCAGCCCAGGACAGCAAGAACTGAGGCCAGCTCTGGCTTCTCCTGGGACTGGGCTAGATGGCACGCACTGCTGAATGGAAGGAAGTAGAAGCAGGGCTGAGAGGCTGCCCACCTATGGATGTGGCAGTTTGGAAGTCCTGGGGCCCTTGGCCAGAGGAGCCGCAGGCAGCAGAAGACAGAAGCCAGGCTACCAGGCTGCCAGGCTGCAGTAGGCACATGAGTGTTGATGTTTATTTGAAGCTGAACACTTAATAGTGGAGTGAGGAAGGCCAGGAAATGGTGGCTTCAGAGGACAGGAAGTTGAGAGAGGGTAGTACAGGCCTCTAGCTCTGAGGAGGGGCAACTGAAAGGGACCCCATGGAAGACTGTGCCGAGTGGTAAAGCAACAGGCTCTAGAGTCAGACTGTGTAAAAACACAGGGCAGGTGCCCATGGCCATCACTCAGAGCCTGAGCTTGCTCCTGTGTAAAGGCACGGATGAGGGTGCCCACAGGGCTGTCCTGAGACGCACAGAGAAGCGCTAGACACATGAAAGAGCACCTACCGTTCTCCCAGCTTCCTAGTGAAACAGCACCCTAGGAAGCTTCCCTCCTATGAGCTGCAGGCCCAGCTGACAGCGCAGGCCTGGCATTAGCTGGTGTCAAATTCCAGGCACGAAACAAATTCCAGCTATGCCCAACCACAAAAAGGTGTCCAGGGCCTGGCTGGGCCCTGTGCTGAGTCAGCTTGTCGCAGCGCCTGCATGTGGCAGTGGCTGTCAGGAACTGAGGCAGGTTTCTGCCTGGCACCTTTCAGGGAAAGGGCCTAGTTCCCCCCTCAGGCACTCCCTCATTAACTTTGTGACCTTTCAAGGCTCCAGTTTTCACCTCTGCTAAACATGCAGCACAACATTACTGTGTTGGGGCTACAGGATGAAGAAAGTGACATGCCCATGCATGGAAGTCACTGTCCCCCTGAGAGAGACCCACGAGTGCTTCCACAGGCCCTGACCGTCTGGACTCTTGGCTTCTCTTGTGTTGATTATACCTTATCCCCTCCGGAGAGTCAGGAACACCTCTGTGCACCCCTTTTGGAAAGGATGGGAATGGGGAGATCAGAGGCCCCGGCCACCCCCCTACTCTCCAAGAGCACAGTCCCCTGGCACTGCCCACCCCCGGTAAGGAAGAAACCCACACAACCAAACCAGTGTCTGAGAGCATTTTTATTAAGGGCAGCAGAACGGACCGCAGCATCTTAGAAAGCCTATTCTCCGCCTTGGGGTGGGGGGCAGGGCAGAGGGGAGGACCCCACACTTCAAGGAACCTGGGGGGTGTGAATTCCTGAGTGAGCTGGGGCCTGCGCTGGGTGGCTGCTCCACAGCTCTCCCTCCAGAGGACCCAGCTTTTTGGTTTGGGGGCAGCGAGGGCTGCCCACCAGCCTGCTCGAAGCCTGCCCCGAGGGCACAGCTGGAAGGAGCAAGCTGCCCGGGCCCGAGAGTGGGACACCCACTGACTCGAGAGCCAGCCTCTGCTGCCAGGGCAAACTGTGGGGTGCCAGGGCTGAGAGTCCCTGAGGGGCTGCTGGCACACAGGTATCCTCCCGTGGTGAGCAGAGTGCAGTGACAGGGTGACAGGCAGGCAGAGCTACGTTGGCAGAAATACGAAGCAATGCGACAGTTTCCAAGAATGGCCACATTTCTGGATTCAGAGAAGCAACGAGAACAAATGGTAGCTTGTTTGGATAGCTTCTGACAGAATTTGGCATTTTATTATAAATCTGAGTGTGAGTGAAATAAGATTCATCACCACCTTACTGTTAAGAGACAGATGTGGAAACGCTAGCCCGGCACACTTGCCATCCTGGGCACACGAGTCTCCAGAAACCTGCCCCTAGCATACCCAGAACTAGAGAAGCTGAGTTCGTTATCACACTACAAGGCCACGAGCCTGGACAACCAAACAATGTCACATTGCCTAACCTGCCCATCACTTCCCACTTCTGCACAGGTGAGACCAAGCTGTCTTATACGTCTGTAGGCTCCTGAAAGATCTCAAGTTGTAGAACTAAAATTAAAACAGAAAGCAAAGTTTAAGTCATCTTCTCCACAGGATCTAGTTCCCCAAGAGCCAAGAAGGAAAGCCACCAGTGATAAGACATGGAGTTGGTGACACTGGCTTCCTCTGGATGTCAGAGTGACATGTATTCTCTACTCATTCAGGGACAGTCCCATTTGCCTTGAAAAGACATTAACATTCAAATCCTTACAAGTTCATCTGATGATAAATTCTAAGGTCAATTTTTATTTCTACAAAAAAAGGCAGTCAAAACAATATAAAACACATTTAAAGGATATTACTGAGTGCGCTTCAAGTGGAGCTTGACTCTGCAAAGGCTGTGAGTCCCAAGGGAGAGGGAAGGCCATCTTGTTCCTGGCTGGGCCGCCGGCTGCTCCAAAGGGGCCAGCGGGGGCCCCAGTGACCCCAGACTGGTGCCAGTTCAATAGCCAAGTCCCGCCATTGCCGCAAAGGATCAGACTGTACCTCGGGAGGGCTGTGGTGGGGCTGCCGCACTGAGGAGGTGGAGCACAAGCTCCGTGGCACATTCAGATGGAGCTTGGTGACAGATGAGCTTGGAATTTCAAATGGATGTTCTGGCTTTAGCGTGGCGTGCAGGGACCAGCAGATCTTCTAAAATGGCTGCAGGGAGGGGTGCCAACCTTTGGCCTCAAGAGCCTTTCTGGTGCGAGATTTCATCACACACAGCATGCACAGCGTCCTCTGGCTGGCAGGCCCTCCCTTCGGGGTCACCACAGACCTGTTATTGAAGGGTTTCCCTGCGCAGGCCGGCCAAGTCGCAGTTCAGTCACGCACACTGACGTTGGGGTTTGCCCATGTAATCAATGTTACCGTGGTTAATACAAGCCTGATCTTTACACAAGAGCTAAGCCTCCCTTTAAATGGCTTTTTTTTTTTTTTGGTGGGGGTGGTCAGGAGGGGTGTAGTTGTTAGTTTGTTTTTAAAAATTTTTAAAGGATGTTATAAACGAGTCAGAATTTAAACCAACTCCCATTATGGGAAGTCCAACAATGGAGAAGAAAAGCCACCAGAAACTCCGGAGCTGTCTCTTCTCCTGTGCAGAGGAGATGGGCCTGGGTCTGGGGAAGTGAATAAATGACGAATAAACTGAATGCAAGAACATGGGAGTTGTAAGAGAAAAAGAAGTTTCGGGAACCACAACCTTTTTTTTTTAACCTTATGGGCTAAATGTAACTTGAAAATTTTGGATAAATTTGGACAAGAAAAGAAACACCAATCTTTTGAAGTAGACTGAAGCAGTGATTTTTAAAACAAAGAAAGCAGAACTAGAACATCTTAAATTTTTAATCCTTTCTTTACAGGTTACCTAAACCACTTTTGATTAAGAAAACTGTAGAAAGTTAGTAACTGCCACAAGCGAACGCCAGGCGGTGTGGCACGTGTCAATTTTCCACAGAGTCCTGCTTTGCGGGATGTCTGAATGCACTGCTTGGGGTCTCTGCTCACACTTGCTGGAATCAATCGCGGCAGATTTTAGTCCACAGGTCGCTTTTCCCCATATTTCTTTGTAAACTCTTCAGCATTCTTACAGAATTTTTTACGGTCCTTAGAGTATTCTTCAGCTAGGTCAGCCCGGAGTGGGTGCTCGGGCTGGGGGTCATTCACCAGTGCTATGAGGGACTGGATTACTGCCAAGAGAAGGACAAAAGCGTCGGAGGTTAGAATATTCTCAGAAAGGGCCCGGGAAGAGGCAGCTAGTCCCAGGAATGAAACTCTGCCTTCACCACTGATTTACAACTAATGTACTTTTAAGACAAAGCAGCCTCCTATTTATCCAAAATTCTGACCACCAGAACTCAACCCATCTTTGTTGTGTAATTAGGAAAAATTGATGGTCACCAAACAGCCAGAATCACAGCAGATAATTGTTCAGAGTGATGCTCCTGCCTCCAGGACCTGACACCCAGGGATGTCCCAGCCCCAAGTCACGCCCAGCCCTCTCATGTGCTCTGGAGACAGCAGGCCTAGCAGTACCACCACCTCACTCTCACGTGCACAGTCACTTTCTCAGGGGCAGGACTGGGTGGCATGTCCCCACACTGGCCCAGCACCTAGCAGTGCACTTGGCTCAGGGCAGTTTCAGTCAAAGTGACCAAGGGGGCACGAGAAAGAAGGACGTGTGACAGGGCCACACCTGTCAATGCATAATGATCAAACCCTGGAAGACCTATAGGACCGATGAACCCTTGGGGTTCACTGGAGCACCCTGTCCAGCCACCGGGAGGCTGACAACCACTAGCAGCACAAGACTGTCAATCTCACAGGCGTAAGTCACACTGATGGCCCAGGTAGGTGCCACAATGCTCCGGCAAGGTGCAATAAATTCCAGGCACCCTAGAAGGCAAGCCCTGGGGTAGAAGGATGGTGGGGGATCAGAAACAGGGTGCCACCCACACATGCCTCTTCACGTTCTTTCTCACATGCACCCAACCCCCGTCAGGACCAGCACCTGCAGAACCCTGTCTTCCATTCCACTGCCACGTTCACAGCAGAAAGGTGCCTCTCTTCTCCGAATTGCTGATGCCACAAATTCCTTTACTGGAGGTCCATGCTTTTTACCAGCATTGTAAGGAATGGACTAAAATGCTGATGCTGAGTTGTGCGCGAAGACACAACCAGTCAACAGCACCACACTCAGCAAGGGTCACGGCACAAGTACTACTGGCCAGGCGTCCAGAGACCATCTGCCCCTCCTCTGCCTGTTGTTGCCAACAGTGAGAAGGCGGCAACGAGGGCTCCTGCGACCATGGTGGGGTGAGGAGGGGATGGCACATGCAGGAATGACAGGGTGCGGCCTCAGCAAGGAGGGGAGCGGCTGGGCAAGGAGGGTACACTGAGAACAGCAAGCAGGGCGAGGGGCCCGAGAGGCGTTCTGCAGGCCAGGGAGGTCTCTGGCTCCATCTCCACACCTGCTCAAGGGCAGGCTCTATCACCTCTAGGGGCGGCGGGCCCTGGAGGCATGTTTGTCTCTTTATTTCCATAGTCATCTCTTCTGTATTTTATTCTTGCCTGAGTGGGAATGATGGCAAAACTATTCTGCTTCTATTTCCCCAACTTCAACCACTGGCACTCCACTGTGTGCCACTTATCCACACAGAGCCTAAATTATTAATTTCTTGTTTCTTTAAATCACCTCGCTTTTTAATAAAGTATTTTTAAAAGGAAATGTTAGTTGCTCAAATGGAAAGTCACTTCCACTTGCCATAAACAGAAGGCAGGCGTTATTAATAAACATTAAAACAAGCACCCAAGACTCCCTCCCCTCCCGTCCAAGCACGGGAGCTACCACACTGGGACACATTCTTCCAAAGGACACTTCCATGGCTTCTCTAAAACCCTGCCCTCAGCCTGCTGGCCATGGTGTGTTGCGGGGCAAGCCAGCTTCTCCACGCCACATGCAGCTGTGAGGCTGCGACCTTTGCCTTTGATGCTCTCTCCATCAGGCTTGGAAACAAGCACGCTCGCCTGAGAGCACACAAACCTGTGGTCCCTATCTTTCCCCGAGATCTGAGATGGTCCTGTAAAGGAGAAGAATTACCACCTGCTTAGCATTTTCAGAACCTCACTGGGCTAAGGGCAGGCTGAGTGCTTTGTAAGGGACACTCATTAGTGCAAGATTTTTCTGCTCACCCTCTGTCACGGACACTCAGGCTCTCTACTTCTCACTGTGATCATGGCGGCACCAAACGTATTAGTGTAAAACATCTGTTAATTATCATACGTGTATTAATTACTTTAATTACTACTATCATTAATTATATACATTAGGGCTACTCAGGTGAAGCAGTGGTGGCAATTATTAAGGCCTTTTTAAAAGATACTCGTTACTCTCGTCGTATTATCATAAGAGAAAAAAGCCTATAAAATTTCCTCTTTTTTGTTCTGACAGTTTCTTTGCAATATAGAATATAAACAGTATCTGTACTTTTCCCTCCTTTTTATGGAGATCCAGGGAACTCCCCCATTCTTCCAGAATAAAATGTCAATGGTACCTTTTTTTTGCCGCAGAAGATATGCTGAAGACTTCCAAGGAATGTGCTAAAAAATATAAATTAATCTTATCCTGGTAATTATATTGCTTGAGTCTTTTCTAAATCATATCTCCTTGGTTTGTTATAAGATGATGGTATATGGGGGATTGAAGCATTCAATTTTTCTCTTCATATAATTTTGGTGCTATATTGTTTGCTGCCTACAGATTCAGTATTATGCTGACATTACTATTAATTGTATTTTTATATGGCAAACTATTGAACTACCAAACTAAGCCCTTGTTTTATTACTAAGCAATCTATTAGAACCAAACACTGCTGAACAAAACTGTTTTTACATTCTTTCCTCTGGTACTATCTTTTCTATTTGATATGGTTTTGCTTTATTTCTTGACTTTTCTCATGCTATTTTTGCTAAATTTTCAATGCCTCTTTTACTGTCTTTAAAAAAATATATAGGTCGGATGAGGTGGCTCACGCCTGTAATCCTAGCACTCTGGGAGGCCGAAGTGGGAAGATCGCTCAAGGTCAGGAGTTCGAAACCAGCTCTGAAAAAGAGCAAGACCCTGTCTCTACTAAAAAAAAAAAAATAGAAATTAAGTGGCCAACTAAAAATATATAGAAAAAATTAGTGGGGGCATGGTGGCGCATGCCTGTAGTCCCAGCTACTCGGGAGGCTGAGGCAGCAGGATCGCTTGAGCCCAGGAGTTTGAGGTTGCTGTGAGCTAGGCTGACGCCACCGCACTCTAGCCTGGGCAACAGAGTGAGATTCTGTCTCAAAAATAAATAAATATAATTCACATACCAAAAAATAAACTCTTTAAAAGAAAATCCACTCTCATTAGCAGTCATCTCCTATTCTCCCACTCCTCTCAGATACTCACAATCACTAATTTACTTTGTTTCTAGGGATTCACCTATTGTGATCATCCCATATATGACTGAATCTTGTACATCTTAACTCTATTGTTAACAATCTTAACATCTGTAATTTTCTGTATCTACTAATAAAAATACTATTTGGGGACTCTCTAAAGATGACCCTGAACTGGAAATGTAGCTGGTCTAAGGATCAGTGAAAGGTTATGGATGGCTAAAGTGAGCTAGAGGTTGTGAGTTGAGGAGGTCAAAGAATTTCCAGGTTGGCTCATCGAGGAGTCATCAATAGGAATGTTCAAGTTTCTAAAGATAAGAGCAGGAGACAAAAATCATGAACAGATGCTCTGAGGACAGAGGAAGAGTGCTAGAGGAAGATTAAAGCAAGAAGGTGGCACAAATGGCATCTGTACTTCCTGTGTTTCGGGACTGAATAAAGGAATGGCAAGGCATTTAAAAAGGCAGGCTTTGTAAGATGGTGGTGGTTGAACAGTGGTCAAGATAGAGGGTCACGGCTGGGTGCGGTGGCTCACACCTGTAATCCCAGCACTCTGGGAGGCCGAGGTGGGAGGATCCCTTGAGCTCAGGAGTTCAAGACTAGCCCAAGCAAGAGCAAAACCCCATCTCTACTAAAATTAGAAAAATTAGCTGGGCATTGTGGTACAGGCCCACAGGATTGCTTGAGCCCAGGAGTTTGAGGTTGTTGTGAGCTAGGCTGATGCCACAACACTCTACTCAGGACAACAGAGTAAGACTGTCTCAAAAAAAAAAAAAAAACAAGAAAGAAGGAAAAAAGAAAAGAAAGAAAGAAAGAAATAGAGTCAGAAAAACAGACACCCAACATATATGAAATCTGGAGAGTGAGAGAAGCAGTGGCATGTCCAGGAGAGCTACCATTTGGGACAAGCAGGCCCAAGTAGCCTGAGGAGCCAGCTAAGGGGCCCAGTCTCCTTGCCCATCTGTTCTGCTTCTGCAACCATCTCTCTTGTCCTGCACACTTCTCTGCTGAGTTCCCACTTCTTTGGTCAAGAGAAGTCTATTTCCTCTCTCGTTAAATATGGATTTGTTTGACCAATAGAATGCAATAAAAGTGACACTACCAGTGCTCCACCTAAGCGGTAAGTAGCCTAGCAGCTTCTGCTTTCGCCCTGGACCCTTGAGACCACCATGCTATGAAGAGGTCCAAACTAGCCTTGTGGAGAATAAAAGGCCACAAAGAGAACCAAGGTCCCTTAGCTAGTATGTTTTACTGTCACACATGTCAAAGACACCCACTGGCACATCCCAGCCCCAGCTGAGTATCCAGCTCATCATGGCTGCATGAGTGACCTCAGAAACAACCAGCTATAAAACCACCCAGCTAAGCCTGGCCATCCTACAAAATAAAAAATAATAAATTAGGCCGGGCGTGGTGGCTCACGCCTGTAATCCTAGCACTCTGGGAGGCCGAGGTGGGCGGATTGCTCAAGGTCAGGAGTTCAAAACCAGCCTCACCAAGAGCGAGACCCCGTCTCTACTATTAATAGAAAGAAATTAATTGGCCAACTAATATATATAGAAAAAAATTAGCCAGGCATAGTGGCACATGCCTGTAGTCCCAGCTACTTGGGAGGCTGAGGCAGCAGGATTGCTTGAGCCCAGGAGTTTGAGGTTGCTGTGAGCTAGGCTGACACCATGGCACTCGCTCTAGCCTGGGCAACAAAGTGAGACTCTATCTCAAAAAATAAATAAATAAATAAATAAATTGTTGTTACTTTAAGCCACTAAGTTCTGAGGGGGGGTTGTAGGTAGTAGTAGATAATAGGCATCATTCTTCTTCTTCTTTTTAACCAAGAGATAAAAGAAAGGGAAAATATCCTTTTTTTTTGAGACACAGTCTCACTCTGTTGCCCGGGCTAGAGGCCATGCCATCAGCCTAGTTCACAGTAACCTCAAACTCCTGGGCTCAAGCAATCCTCCGGCCTCAGCCTCCCAGGTAGCTGGGACTATAGCCATGTGCCACCATGCCTAGCTAATTTTTTCTATATATTTTTAGTCGGCCAATTAATTTCTTTCTATTTTTTAGTAGAGACGGGGTCTCGCTCTTGCTCAGGCTGGTTTCAAACTCCTGACCTTGAGGGATCCTCTTGCCTAGGCCTCCCAGAGTGCTAGGATTACAGGCGTGAGCCACTGCACCCAGCCAAGAAAGGGAAAATATTCTTAATGTACGTGAGGAGGGGATCAAGGCCATGCTATGGAGAATCTACAGAATAATTTTCTAGGAAGGAACCTTAACTGTCTCAAATCGCAAAATAACAATTCTGATTCTGCCTGTCACTGCACACAGAATAGCACCTACACCAAAATTTTTACCTTAAAAATCATAAGTCAATACAGTACACTGTACAAAAGAATGAAAAGCTATCCCTAAGATATCTGGCTCTTTGACAAAACAAACAAAAAACCAACAGCCACAATCTGAAAAAGCAGAGCATTCTGACTATGCAGCTAGATATGAAGCTACAAATTGGAACAATCCTGCCATAGCTCTCTCTGCAGTACTCCCCCCGGCCCCCATGAGAAGTGGCAAACACTTATACCCATCTCCTGAGATGCTGCCCCTGAACTCTTTGTGGATGGAGAGTGAAGTGCAGGGCTTTCCTAGGCAGCCTGGCCTGGTAGGACTCCCCTCCCCAGTCACGATGGTTTAATAGAGACACACCTCAGCAAGGAGCCCAGGAGTTGTGTGAAGGATGACAAGACACTCTGGAACAAATGCAGCTTCAACACAGAGCTAGCAGTTTGTGTAGGAAAGAAACCAGGCCATGTACGCTGAGGAGAACCGTGGTTAGCTTTATAAACATCAACTTGTGCACAGCCCAGTGCCAAGCCCGGCAGAGAGCTCTGCCCTGACTGGACGTTCAGCACCCACTCCTTTCTACACTCTGTGCGAGTCCAATGGATACTTTCCACGGCTGTTACTTCCAACGAATGAGGCTCCACTTTTCTTGTGAAAGGCTTTCAACTCCACCTTCCCAGGCGTCTCTCAGCCAAAAGCACTCCACCCGCAGCCTCTCAAAGGCCAGCTTCATCCACTCTCTTTAAGCAGAATTTACATTGGTTTAGGAATTTACTTTTAACAAAGCCAACAAAAAGGATCAGATTAGGACTTCAAAAGAAAGTGTAGAATTAAATAAAAACTAGACATAGTCCATAACAAAGTCTAGTTACTTCTAGGGGACAAGAGGGAGGATAACCACAATGCTGAATCAAATACTTTTCCCAGAAAAACAAGCACGTGTATATTCACGTAGGTACACCCAGACACACGAAAACACACAGCGACATCCAATTCCAGGAGTCCTGGGCCCACTAAAGCCAACTGTGTGCTTCCATCTGGGAACATCATCCTCGAGTCTGACCCTGCCTCCTCCCCCCACACTGTCCCCTCGGAGCCACAGGTGGGCTCATGCCCTTCTTTTAGCCTGGAAGGCTCTCTCCAACCTCCTCCTTCCTTAAAGTAAGTTCAGTGCTAACTGCTACACGAAGCCACCTTAAACCCCACTCTACCTTCCCCTTCCAGGGACCTGTGCCCACACCCCCTCACTGCAAAGGCAGCAAACTGCTAGGCTTGTCCATGTGTCCCCACTGGGCTGCAGGCCACTCACTGCTGAGCACAGGAGGGGCCTCCTCTATTCTTGTACAGGTCAACAGTTCAGCTGAGACCAGCCATTCCCACGAAGACTGGTGGGATCTCAGCAGTACTTGTGCGTGCATATGAGCTGGTACAGTAGGAGTTCTCTGGACTCTGTCTGACATGGCATTGGAAGGGACCCTGAGCCCCCGCCTCATGGCATCCCCACAAGAGCCCTGTCCCGGGAAGACACAGGAGCAGGCCTTACCTTGGTCAGTTTTGGTTGCTGGCTTCCAGTTTTCAGCACTAATTACTGGCAGACAGACCTGCCCCTTTTCATCAATGTTCGGGTGATAGATCTTTGTTTTAAACGTGATCTTCGGTGGTTTGAATGGGTACTCTGCTGGAAAATTGATTTCAATTCTGAAGGCCCCCTTATCATATGGAGGGTTGTCCTGGAAAGAAAGAGAACAAAATGAACACACCACAGTTCACAGACCTTCATAGCCAAAAGAGGTTTGTTCTGTTGTTTACCTGAAAAATTAACTTATTTCAAGTGACCTAACAATTGAAGCCCTGTCACCTTTAGGACAACCTAGCAATCAATCAGTATTTATAGAGCATGGTATCTGCTAAACCATGAAAAGGTCTGAGATTGATGTCCTGGTCTCTTTATGCCTTTTTATAAGAAGACTTTACTTTTTAGAGCAACTTTTGGCTTCTAGCAATGACAGGATAGTACAGAAGTTCCCATGTACCCCCATGACCCCCACCACACACAGCCTCCCCCACTACCAACAAACATCCCTTTGCCAGAGGGGTAAGTTTGCCACAACTGATGAACATACACTTACATACTCTTACCACTCAGAATCCCTCGTTTGCATTACAGTTCTCACTGGATGTTGCATGTTCTAAGGGTTTTGTGTAGTCATCTGACATGACAGTTGGAATCATAAAGTATGTAGCTATGGTCTGAAAGTCTCCCCAGAATTCCTGTGTTGAAACCTAACCACTAACGTGATGGTGGTAGGAGGTGGAGCTGTTGGGAAGTGCTCAAGTCATGACAGGATCAGTGCCCACAAGAAAAGGCCCCAGAAAACTGCCCTGCCCATTTCATCATGGTGAAAATGTCACCACCTATGATCCAGGAAGCAGGCCCCTGCCCGCCACCAAATCTGCTGGCATCTTGATCTTGGACTTCCCAGCCTCTACAACTGTGAGAAATAAATTTCTGTTGTTCAGAGGCTACCCAGTTTTTGTCTTTTTTGTTTATATTATTTTATTTTTTTACTAAGTCTGAACTAGACAAACAAAAGGTACACAGTTTAATGGTATTCTGTAATGGCAGCCCCATGGACTAGACAGCCTTTCCAGAGTGGCTTCTCTCACTTAGTAGTATGTGTCTAAGGTTCCTCCGTGTCTTTGTGTAACTTGACTGCTCATTTCTTTTCTGCGCTGAACAGCTGAACAGCTGACGTAGCCCTTGGGGCCTATACGCTCTGATGAATGAAGGATGCGCTGAGAGATGACCCAGGAAAGAGCCTTCAGGCCTCTCCCCAACCCTGCCCATCTCCAGAGCTGAGGTAGCCCTTCACAATGGTCTGCATGCCCCTGTACCCTGCTCTCCTGAGTTCCCACCCTGGCTTGCCATGCCACACCCGACCCAAAGAAAGCCAAGCTTTGCGGAGGGCCCAGAACACTCTCAGCAGCTCCCACGTTACAGCCCCACATCCTCAGGCCTGGCCTAAGTGGGGACTCCCAGTAAACAGAGCCCCCCTGCTGGAAAGCAGGACTGGCACACACCAGGCCTGCACACTCTCCCATGTTGTAGCCCTGCCCACGGAAGGGAGGCATCAAGCAGGGGCCTTAAAGGATGGGTAAGATTAGGTAAGGCTGAGGGGTAGGCGAAGCCTTCAGGCAGAGAGGACTAAAGCCTATGATGGCAGGGACTGGAAGGCACAGCACAAGGTACAATGGGAGGCAGTGGGTAGGCAGTGTGGCCACAGGCCTGCTAAGGCCAAGCTTCAGGGCCTGATCCACCACCCTGAGCAGCTGAAGGCATTGTTGGAAGGTTAATCTGTGGAGAGCCTTGTCAGGAAGGTGGAGACTGGGTGCCAGGAAGAATGCAGGCGCTGTGGACAGACCAGGCCGTGTACAGGGAGAACCTGCACACACCTAGGAAAGGTTAAGACAGGATTTTTATACCAATAAAATCTTCTTTGGCCAGGAGCAGTGGCTCATGTCTGTAACCCTAGCACTTTGGGAGGCCAACAAGGAAGGAATGCTTGAGGCCAGGAGTTTGAGACCAGCCTGGGCAACAAACAAGACCCCATCTCTACAGAAAATAGAAAAAGCAGGTGGGCATGGTGGTGCACATCTGTAGTCCCCGCTATTGGGAAGCTGAGGCAGGAGAATTGCTTGAGCCTAGGAGTTAGAGGCTATAGTGAGCTCTGATATTGAAACTGCACTACAGCCTGGTGACAGAGCAAGACTGTCTCTCAATTAAGCACACACAGGCACAAAAACATCACCTTCCCTAATGCCTTCTTTAGGAAACACAAGGTTCTCTAAACCACTTTCCAGAAGGTTACGTGGCAGACCCTCCAGGCCTCATCATGTCTGCCCACCCTAAGCCGCTCCACTCAGCAGGGTTAGACTCTCTTGCTACTAACGAGTTAATGGGGCAACTAAAAAATACTGCTTTAGTTTTTAAGGGGAAAATTAAATTTGGGGGCAGAGGAGGGGCTAAGTAAGCATCATGATGAAAGAGGTATGCAAAAACTACAACAGAGGATAAACTGTTGGGTAAAGGCCTAAAGCTCTACAGTGAATTTCTACTTTCTAGAGCTAAACTTCTCCTGAGGGAAGGTGGCTCAGAAATAATAAGGGATGCTATTGAGAAAACATGGCTTTGTTGTAGAAAAATATTATACAACTTTTCAGGAATTTGCCTCAAACTTAAGCTGCAACACTTCAGTATCAAGCCGACAAAGATTTCAGCATTGCCCTCACATGATCTGACCTGTGTTTTTCTTTTCTTTTCTTTTTTTGAGACAGAGTCTCACTCAGTTGCCCAGGCTAGAGTACCGTGGCATCAGCCTAGCTCATAGCAACCTCAATCTCCTGGGCTCAAGCAATCCTTCTGCCTCGGCCTCCCAAGTAGCTGGGACTACAGGCATGCGCCACCATGCCCGGCTAATTTTTTCTATATATTTTTAGTTGGCCGATTAATTTCTTTCTATTTTTAGTAGAGGCGGGGTCTCACTCTTTCTCAGGCTGGTTTCGAACTCCTGACCTCGAGCAATCCGCCCGCCTCAGCCTCCCAGAATGCTAGGATTACAGGCGTGAGCCACCGTGCCCAGCCTGACCTGTGCTTTTCTGTTATCTGACTGCCCCATACTCCTTTGTTGCTGTGCCAACAAATCTTTTTAAGATCTAAAAGTTTCTTCTGATAATTTTACATGCCCTAAATTAGTTCACAAACTATAAATTTCACTTATCTCTTTCCTAAAGGTGCTATAGGTGATTAACCAAACATATATTTTTAAAAATCTCATTCAATCCATGTCTAAATTCCAGGAGACTCTTCATCCACTTTCCCTTCATATAGAAAGTGACTGGTCTTGGCCGGGCGCGGTGGCTCAAGCCTGTAATCCTAGCTCTCTGGGAGGCCGAGGTGGGCGGATCCTTTGAGCTCAGGAGTTCGAGACCAGCCTGAGCAAGAGTGAGACCCCATCTCTACTATAAAGAGAAAGAAATTAATTGGCCAACTAATATATATAGAAAAAATTAGCCGGGCATGGTGGCACATGCCTGTAGTCCCAGCTACTTGGGAGGCTGAGGCAGCAGGATTGCTTGAGCCCAGGAGTTTGAGGTTGCTGTGAGCTAGGCTGACGCCATGGCACTCACTCTAGCCTGGGCAATAAAGTGAGACTCTGTCT
>VSMD01028100.1:0-12322 GCA_008750895.1 Mirza zaza | reverse complement strand
GTAGAATGTCTGTCTTAGTCCTCCTGGAATAGGGCAGGGGTGAGAGTGGAGCTTTGAGAGACTGTCCTAAAGTCACTGAGTCATCCAAAGGGGAGCATTTATACCAGCTGTTTTGGCAAGTCAGATTTTGAATAGATGGCTGTTTATTTTTTTTTTTTTTATTTTTTATTTTTTTTGAGACAGAGTTTCACTTTTATTGCCCAGGCTAGAGTGAGTGCCATGGCGTCAGCCTAGCTCACAGCAACCTCAAACTCCTGGGCTCAAGCAATCCTGCTGCCTCAGCCTCCCAAGTAGCTGGGACTACAGGCATGTGCCACCATGCCCGGCTAATTTTTTCTATATGTATTTTAGTTGGCCAATTAATTTCTTTCTGTTTTTTATAGTAGAGATGGGGTCTCGCTCTTGCTCAGGCTGGTCTCGAACTCCTGAGCTCAAACGATCCGCCCACCTCGGCCTCCCAAAGAGCTAGGATTACAGGCTTGAGCCACCGCGCCCGGCCGAATAGATGGCTGTTTAAACGAAAGGATCGTTAAGTTGGAAAAGATAGAAATAGTGCTGATTAGCAAGTCTATTTTCCCACTGTCCAATAGGATGGGGCTCATAAAGATGATTAAATGAGCTATAAAAATTAAAGAGGCTGGCCGGGCGCGGTGGCTCAAGCCTGTAATCCTAGCTCTCTGGGAGGCCGAGGTGGGCGGATCATTTGAGCTCAGGAGTTCGAGACCAGCCTGAGCAAGAGCGAGACCCCATCTCTACTATAAATAGAAGGAAATTAACTGTCCAACTAATATATATAGAAAAAATTAGCCGGGCATGGTGGCACATGCCTGTAGTCCCAGCTACTTGGGAGGCTGAGGCAGCAGGATTGCTTGAGCCCAGGAGTTTGAGGTTGCTGTGAGCTAGGCTGACGCCACGGCACTCACTCTAGCCTGGGCAACAAAGTGAGACTCTGTCTCAAAAAAAAAAAAAAAAAAAATTAAAGAGGCTGCATTTTCTTTACATAGCCAAACGTTTCAAAATTAAATTTATAATATTTTACCACAGAAAGCCCTGCCAAAATAAATTTGTATCACTGCTATGTGATTATAAGCGTAATATAATAAATTTGTGGGGGAAAGATGAGATATATATACACCGACAGTCTTCATCTCTGAGTAGTTATATTACAGGTAATTTTTATTTTCTTTTTCTATTTTTCTGTTTTTTTCTCCCTTAATTTGTCTCAAATTGTGTAGTTTGTAGCTAGAAGAAACAAATGCTGTTAAAAATTACTATTAAAAATTAGTCAACCAGTAAAAACTAATAATTTTTATTATATTTGCATTATTACATACCTGTATAGTATACCTTTTGCACATACATGTTTGATATGCTTTTTATAGAATTTTATATCCTGCTTTTTATCACCTAGTATTATAACATGATCATTTTCCTTTTTCCCTAAATGTTTTTCAAAAGCATTTTAAAATAACTGCGTAACAGTTTTTTGATGAACCATTTCTTTATTGCTGGACATCTAGATTATTTGTAAAATTTCATCATTTTAAGTAATGCTTTAGTACACACATTTGTTTGTAAGTCTTGGCATATCTAACTATTTTCTTGGGTTATATTCCTTGAAATTCCCAGTGGAATTACTGGGCCAGATGATAAGAACATTTTCAAAGTTGTAGCTACTAGACAATTTTAATTTCAGTGAATCTTTAGAAACCTTAACTAGGGGCTGAGCTATGTTACCTGGGTATAACCTTTTCATTCTACACATTTTTTTATTTCTTAACAAAAAACAGCAGCGATAATTAAACACCCATGAGTACACACACACATACACCCATACCCCCACACACACACTCGTTTGTTCTAGTTAAGACTTCCTCAGACCATACTCTCCTAAAAATTCAGGATACCTATTATCTATGTATTTTCTCTGAGGGAAACTTATTCATAGTAGTTGTTCTCCTCTATGAATTTAACAAATGACAACCAGCTAAGAATAGCTTTGGTAGTCATATCTTTGGTGAGGTCACTTTATCCCTGAATGCTGCTACTCGTTCTATCTGAGTAACCCTTGACATATTTCTCTGTGGGGAATTTAGTGCTGTTTTCTCTGTCTGAAGTATGGTCCTACTTCCTTGCTATTCAATTATTCTTCTATCTTTCCATATCTCATTCAAGACTCAAACTATCCAGTCTTTCCTTTTTGAGCCAACCCATATCACTTTGTTCCTTTCCAGACATCTAGTAGCATATATAATCTGAATTAAAAATGTTACTTAGAGGCTTCTATCTTCTCTAAGCAGAGACCTGTGGCCCACAATTCATGGTAGGGAGCATTATAATTGACTCCCTGTCTGAAGAAAAATCTTCTACACACGTATTACAGCATAGGTAGACAGACTATTTATACTCCTTGCCTATCCAGATGGCACCTCCAAAGTGCAGCTTTAACATCTATTGAAATACGGTGTATCCAACTTTATTTATTAGCAAAACAGTCTTCTTACCACTATACATATTTTACAGGTGACTTTATATGCAGTGGTCCCCGACCTTTTTGGCACCAGGGACCAGTTTCATGGAAGACCAGGGTAGGGAGGATGGTTTTGGGATCATTCAAGTGCATTACATTTATTGTGTGCTCTATTTTAATTACATTGCAATATATAATGAAATAATTATACAACTCACTGTAATGTAGAATCAGTGGGAGCTTGTTTTCCTGCAGTTAGATGGTCCCTTCGAGGGGTGACAAGAGACAGTGACACTCAAAGTGTGTTGCTTATGTTCAGTCTACTCCATAATCTCATTTTGGGTTACTGTCACTGCAGAAAACTCTGCTCCACCAACATAGGATATTGGAAGTAGAAGCAAGCTTTTCAGTGCTTTTGTGGCAATCTCAGGATATTTTGCTTTGACTTCAATCCAGAACGTGTGGAGATTTGAAGTTGTCTCAAACATACTTCTAAGGCCATTATCATTTGTAATCTCAAGCAGTTGATCCTTTTCTGGCACGGACAAAGTCGATTCACCTGGCTTATTCACAAATGGGTTGCAGATCTATTCCTTCCCAATTCGGAGGTCTTTTGTGGTTGGAAAGTATTGCTCAAACTATTTTGAAAACTGAGATAGGTGATCATGCACCAGCTGGAAGAAAGAAGGTCCTGGCTCAGTCTCTTTCAAAATCTCTGCTATTTTTTGAAACATGTCAAAAAGCCCAGTGTTCCCTTGTGACCTTCATAATTTCAGTTTGGCTTTGAATGCAGCCACCTTATCTGCCGTCTTGAACAGTTGTCATTCTCTCGTAAAGTGACAGTTGAGTTTATTGAGTAGGTTGAATATGTCACAAAAGTAAGCAAGTTTTGCGACCCATTCTCTGTCTCTGAAATGTGCTGCCAGTGGTGACTTTTTCTAAAAGAAATCTCTGGATTGGCTCTCATAACTCAAAAAATCTTGCCAGTGATCTACCTTTAGAAAGTCATCTCACATCTGTGTGTAAGAGAAGAGATGTGTACTCTGTGTCCATCTCCTCACAGAGCTGTGTTAACAGATGTGAGTTAAGGGCATGTACTTTAATGTGGTTGATAATTTTAATCACATCCTGCAAAATGTTCTTGAGTTCAAGTGACATTTTTCAGCTAGCTGGCATTTCTTTATGGATGATACAGTGCATTGACTCAGATTCAGAGGCAACCTCCTTGACTCAAGTAGTGAAACCAGAAAGCTGTCAGGTCATGGCAGCAGCTCCCTCTGCCCACACACTGACACAAAATAACCAAGTCAGTTTTCCTGATATGTAATCAGTCAAAGACTTGACTAGTTCTGCAGCTGTGGCTTTGGTTGGCAACAAAAGTGTACTTAACACATCCTCATGTGCATCCTCCTGAAAAATATATCTCACAAAAACAAGCATTGTTGCCTTGTCAACATCAGTAGACTTGTCAACCTGGATTGTGTAACATGGTGACTCATTAATCCTTAACAACTGTGCCTCAGTATCCTCTGCTGTTTCATCAATTTGTCTATTTATGGTGCTACCCAAAAGAGGAACATATGCCACCTTTTGAACTGCAGCCTCCCCTAAAATTTCAAAGCAAATGTCCTTAGCAGCAGGCAGGATCTGATAGTAAAAGGCTTCTTAGCTTTTTGCAATGTGGTTAGTTAGCCGCGAAGAATGACTGTCAGCGTAGACAAATTTGATGAAGTGGTGGCCTTCAATAATTGCTTGTGTTCTTCATGTCCACATTTTTTTTCTTTTGAAAAACTCCAAAGGCTTGGCTTATAATGCAGGGTGCTTGGTCTCCATGTGGCAAAGCAGTTTTGAAGGTTTCATGGCTTCATTGGATAGCTGGTTGCTACATATTATACAAAGTGGGTTTAGAGAATGTGAATCACCTGTTGCAATGAACCCATAATTTAAGTAGGATTCCTCGTATTTTCTTTTAAATTCAAGTTTCATTTTGTTGGCAGTCTTAGAGTCTTCTGCTGTCTCATCATTGGGTCTTTCCCCCTTTTCAAAGAAGCTCCCCAGCAACGTTTGTTTTTTACTCATTTTTTGCTAGGGTTAGCTTGTGGGCTTACCCAAACTGTGACTGAGACAAATGTGCAGTGTGGGAAAGAGGTGTGGGCAGAAGTGGTAAGTAAAATAATGGGTGGGCCATGCGCGGACAAGTGTTGGATTCTGACTTAAAGCCTATCACCAGATGCAGCTTAATTGTCACTTGCTACTCACTGATAGGGTTTGATATGAGTCTGGAAGCAATTGATTTATTATAGTCTCTGTGCAGTCAAACCTCTCTGCTAACGATAATCTGAATTTGCAGCTACTTTCCAGCCCTAGCATGACCACCGCAGATCATCAGGCATTAGATTCTCATAAAGAGCACATAACCTAGATCCCTTTCATGTGCAATTTATAGTAGAGTTTGAGCTCCTATGAGAATCTAATGCTGCCACTGATCTGACAGGAGGTGGAGCTGAGGTGGTGATGAGAGTGATGGGGAGTGGATGTAAATGCAGATGAAACTTTGCTCACTTGCCCACCATTCATCTTCTGCTGTGCAGCTAGTTTCCTAACAGACCACCAACCCATACCCAGCCTTGGCCTGGGGGTTGGAGACTACAGGTCTGTAGGATTCAGCAGAAGTATCATTTCTGCTGAGAAAGAAGTGGGGGGGGGGTTAGCACTTGGAACTTATGAAATGTGATGATGAGTTCTATTAATGTAGAGAATCTCATTTGCTGCTTTTGTATTCCCCACAATGCTTAACTCAATGCTGAGGATAGAACTCGCTCTTAATAAATATCTGTTCTCTGTTTGGCTATACTTCTATTTCATTGTATTATTATAATAATGCCTTTGGTGATAATTAAGTGTTGAAGAACATCTATTATAAAATATACTTATTAATCCTTCATGTCACAGACTGACCTAGTCATTATCTCAGATTTTTTCTCACTGCAATTAAATCTAACATTCTTCATTTTTGAATTAATTCCAGTGGCATAAGCAATCCTAACTATCAAATGTTTATGTTTCTTGAAGTTAACTATGGTGAATGAACATGAATTCTTTTGTGATAGTTTTATTTTGCTGCTTATAACATTGTCCTTGTTTTTTCCACTGATAGAGAAAGTTGGAGAATAATGAGATGCATGACTAGGATTCCTGGCCATGGTCTTCATATAAGTTGTTTCTGAGTACAATGTGATGAAGAAAGGAAAAAATTAAACTACTAAATTTAGTCATAAAATATGTCTATGTTCCCTCTTTTCCCTCTAAATCATGAATGACAGTCATAGTGATGGTAATAATAATGGTTTCTGAATTCTGGTTCATTGCCACAAGTGTGAGCTTTCATTAATTTCTCTTCTCTTATAGAAGGATGATAATGATGTTCATCATTGACAAGGTTAATTGTGAACTTTTTAAATCTTTGCTTTAGTGAGTCTTTGAATTTTTCCCCACCTCTTGTGAAATATTGTGTAGAAGTTCGTGGCAGTGGTGTCTGTGATTCTAAGAAATATAAGAAAAGGGGTCATTTTCAGGTCAATGTGGAATAAGCAGTGTTAAGTTTAGGATTTCCTTTTTCTTTTGAATTTTCACTTGTGTATCTTAGCACCTTTGATTTTAGGAGGAGGCCTGTTCTGCTACTATAAAGCCCCTTATTTGGCTAGTGTCTTCCTAATCAAATTGGAAATATGTAACAGGCTCAGTGGCCCTGAGAAAGTATGAAATACAGGAATTTGCAGGGTGTTGTCCTTTTGGGAGGTAAAGAAAGGAATGCTGCTGGTTACTTTACCTCTGCTCAAGTTGATCACAAAATCAGGTGTTCCTTTACTTCAGCCTGTAGACAAGGCACTTTCCACTGAAGGCTCTGCTGGCACTTGTCAGCAGTTTCAAAGTAAGAATTACTTTCACTCCTCAAAACGGGTAAAGTGGGGATTAGAAATAGCATTGGAAAAAAAGTTATCTTTAAAATATGTTGCTTGTGAAATAATTGATGAGTGAGAGAAATACACTAGCCTGCAAGGAGTGGAGAATGTGGTGGTTAAGAGCATTCAAGGACTCTGGGAGCAAACTTCTTTCTTATATTCAGAATTTGGCTCTGATAAGAGAATGTCATGAACAACTCTGTGCCCACAAATTTGATAACCCAGATGAAATAGACCAACTCCTTGAAAGACACAATCTGCTAAAACTCAACACAAGAAGGAAGGGCATTATTTGAAACCTTAAAATTTGTACCCCCATTATATGCCGAAATAAAAAAAAAAAAGAAATTAGGCCGATCAATAATCCCACGATGGCCTCTTAAGTGTTCAAGTGAAAGGAAGAATCACATGTTTCTTACTTTAAATCAAAAGCTTTCTTAGAAATGACTCAGCTTGGTGTAGAAGGCATGTTGAAAGCCCAGCTGGGCCAAAACGTGGGCCTCTTTGACCAAATGGTTAGACAAGTTGTGAATGCAAAGGAAAAGTTCTTGAAGGAAGTTAAAAGTGCTACTCCAGTGAACACACAAATGATAAGAAAGCCAAACAGCCTTATTATTGATAGGGAGAAAGTTTTAGTGGTCTGTATAGAAGATCAAATCAGACACATTACCTTAAGGCAAAGCCTAATCTGAAGCAAGGTCCTAACTCTTATCACTTCTACAAAGGCTTAGAGAGATAAGGAAGCTGAGAAGAAAAGCTTGAAGTTAGCATAGGTTTGTTCATGAGGTTTAAGGAAAAAAGCAGTCTCCATAACATTAAAGTGCAAGGCGAAGCAGCAAGTGCTGGAGTATTAATAGAAGCCATAGCACATTATCCAGAAGATCTATTAATAGCTAAGATAACTGATGAAGTTGGCAACACTCACCAACAGATTTTCAATGGAAATGAAACAGCCTTCTATTGGAAGAACATGCCATCTAGGACTTTCATAGCTAGAGAGAAGTCAGTGCCTGGCTTCAAAACTTCAAAGGACAGACTGACTCTCTTGTTAGGAGATAATGTATTTAGTGACATTCAGTGGCAGCCAGAGCTCATTTATCATTCCAAAATTCCTAGGGCCCTTAAGCATGATGGTAAATCTGCCTGTGTTCTATAAGTACAGCAAAGCTTGGATGACGGTGTGTCTATTTACAGCAGGGTATACTGAGTGTTTTAAGCTCACTGTTGAGACCTACTGCCCAGAAAAAAAAAAGATTCCCTTCAAAATATTTCTGCTCTTTGATGATGTACCCAGCTACCTAAGTACTCTGATGGAGATGTGTAAGGAGGTTAATATTGTTTCTATGCCTGCTAGCACAATATTCATTCTGCAGTCCATGGATCAAGGAATAATTTTGACTTTCAAGTCTTACTATTTAAGCAGTAATAGATACTGATTCCTCTGATGGATCTGGGCAAATTCAAATGAAAACCTTCTGGAAAGGTTTTACTATTCCAGATGTTATTAAGAACATTTGTGATTCATGGAAGGAGGTCAAAATATCAGCATTAGTAGGAGTTTAGAAGAAGTTGATTCCAACCTTCATGGATAACTTTGAGGGGTTCAAGTCTTCAGTGGAGGAAATAATTGCAAATATGATATAAACAGCAAGAGAACTAGAACTAGAAGTGATGCATGAAGTTGTGACTAAATTGTTGCAATCTCATGATAACACTTTAGTGGATAAGGAATTGCTTCTTATGGATAAACAAAGAAAATGGTTTCTTGAGATACAATCTACTTATGGTGAAGATTCTGTGAACATTTTGAAATGACAACAAGAACTTTAGAATATTACATATATTTAGTTGATAAATTAGTGGCAGGGTTTGAGAGGATTGACTCCAATTTTGAAGGAAGCTCTACTGTGGGTAAAATGTTATCAAACAGCATCACATGCTACAGAGAAATCTTTCATGAAAGGAAGAGTCAAGGTGGTAAACTTCACTGTTGTTTTAAGAAATTGCCACAGCCTTCAGCAACCACCACCCTGATCCGTCTGCAGCCATCAACATTGAGGCAAGACCCTCCCCCAGCAAAAAGATAACTCACCGAAGTATTTTTTAAAGACATAATGCTATTGTACACTCAATAGACCACAGTATAATATAAACATAACTTTTATATGCATTGGGAAAAAAATTTTGTGACCCTCTTTAATGCAATATTTACTTTATTGTGGTGGTCTGGAGCCAAATCCACAGTATCTCTGAGGTATGTCTGTATATATACAGTTGGCCCTCCTTATCTGTGAGGTCTGCATGTGTGGAGTCAACCAACTACAGGTTGAAAATATTTGGAAAATAAATAAAAAAGAACAATACAATACAACAGTAAAAAGTAATATAAATAAAAATACAGTATAACACTATTTACATTATATTAGTATTATAAATACTCTAGGTATGATTTGAAGTATTTGAGAGGATGTGTGTAGGTCATATGCAAATACTATGCCACTTTATGTGGACTTGATTATCTGGGGATTTTGGTTTCTAGAGGGGGCTGGAACTGATCCCTCATGCATACCAAGGATTGGCTGTGAATATATCCTCTATTTATTTTGCTTATGTGGAGAACCTGGACTAATACAATAACCTTCCAAAACAGAAAGCACCAGGCCCACATGGGTTCATTGGTGAATTCCATCAAACATTTAAAGAAGAAATTATTCCCAAATCTCTATCGTCGTTCTCAGAAGTTGGAAGCAGAGGGAATGCTTCCTATGAGGCCAGTATCATTCTGATACCAAAACCAGACAAGGATATTACAAGAAAACAAAACTACAGACCAGTATCTCTCATGAACATAGATGTAAAAATCCTGAACTAAATATTAGCAAATCCAATCCAATAATGTATAAAAATAATTATACACCATGGTCAAGTGGAATTTATCCCAGGTATGCAAGAGTGATTTGGAAATCAATTAATATAATCCATCTCATCCACGGGCTAAAAAAGTAAAATCGTATTGTATCAGTAGATGCAGAATGAGCATTTGACAAAATTCACTACCCAATTATAATAAAAACTTGCAGTAAACTAGGAATAGAGGGGATCGTCCTCAAGTTGATAGAGATTATCTACAAAAAACTTACATGTACACATAACTTCATTCTTAATGGTGAGAAACTAGAAATTTTCATAATAGGAATAAGGGAAGGATATCCCTTGTTAAAGAAAATACTTGTCCAAATACTTCTTGAACACGTAAGGCAGACTTTATATTCAAAGGGGGCCATGGCGATAGATGTAGGGACACCTACAACAAGGTCTTGCAGTGACCATGAGAGATTGGATAGCTAATTTTTCATGCTACACCCCTTTTACCCTCACTCTCTAAGTCTCCGTTGTCCATTTTGTCACTCTGTATGACCATGCATACCCATTGTTTAGCTACCATATATAAGTGAGAACATGCGGTATTTGATTTTTGTTTCTGGGTTACCTTACTTAAGATAATGGCCTCCAGTTGCCTCCAAGTTGCTGAAGACATTATTTCATTCATTTTCATGGCTGAGTAGTACTCCATGGTGTGTGTGTGTGTGTGTGTGTGTGTGTGTGTGTGTATACTCATTTCTTTACCTACTCATCAGTTGATGGGCACTTAGGTTGGTTCTATATCTTTGCAATTGTGAATTGTGCTGTGATTAACATATAAGTGCAGGTGTCATTTTTATAAAATGACTTCTGAGAAAAGATAGTCTTTTTAACAAGTGGTACTGGAACAATTGGACATCCACATGCAAGAAAATGCAGACATTGACCTGACACCCTTTACAAAAATTAACTCAAAATGGATCACAGACCTAAATGTAAAACACAAAACTATGAAAGTCCTAAAAGATAACATAGGAGAAAATCTAGATGATCTTGGGTTTGGTGATGACTTTTTAGATACAACACCAAGGGCACAATCCATGAAAAAAAGAATTGATAAGCTGGACTTCATTAAAAAGTAAAAATTTCTTCTCTGTTACACTGGCAAGAGGATAAAAGGACAAGCCCACAGACTGGGAGAAAATATTTGCAGAAGATGCATCTGATAAAGGGCCGTTATCCAAAATATACAAAACTCAATAATACAAATGTTGTTAAAATATATAAACTAAAAAGGAATGGGCTATCAAGCATGAAAAGATATGGAGGAAACTTTAATTTATATTACTAAATGAAATAAGTAAATCTAAAAAATTTATGAACTGTATGACTCCAAGTATGTAACATTCTAGAAAGATAATACTGTGAGACAATAAAAGGATCAGTGGTTGACAGGGGTTGAGGGAGAGAGGGATGAGTAGGTGGAACACAGAATTTTTAGGGCAATGAAAATACTCAATTATGGTACTGCTATGGTTTGAATGTGTATCTTCCAAATTCATGTTGAAATCCCCATTGTGGTGTTATTAAGAGGTGGGGTCTTTTGGGATGTGATTAATTCATGGGGGTTTCACCCTCATGAATGGATTAATGCCTTATGAAAAGGCTGGAAGAAACTTGCTTAGGCTGTTTCTGACCTTTGGTTCCTTCTGCTCTGTGAGGACACAGCATTTGTAGTACCATCTTGGAAACAGAGACCTGGGCCCTCACCAAATGCTGAACCTGCCAGTGCCTTGATCTTGGTCTTCCCAGCTTCCAGAACTGTGAGGAAATAAATATCTATTCTTAATAACTTATCCAGTCTCAGGTATTTTGTTACAGAAGCACAGATGGACTGAAACAGATACTATAATGGTGATTACCTATTATAAATTTGTCCTGACCTAACTCATAGAATGTACAACAGTAAGTGTGAGCCCTAGTGTAAACTATGGGCTTTGGGTGACACGCTGTGTCAGTGTAGGTCCATCATGTAACAGTCGTACCATTCTGATGGGGGAGTTAACAATGGAAGAGGCTATGTATGTGTGAGAGCCGTGAGCAGGTGAGAAGTCTTGGTGCCTTCTTCTCAGTTTTGCTGTAAACCTAGAACTGTTCCAAGAAAAAAAAAGTTTAAAAAATTTGTCTTTCATTAGCAATAAGTTGGAAAATTACTTAATCTATGCCTCACTTTCCTTACTATAAAATTTGGATAATAGTGTATAATAATAATACCTATCTTATATGGAGGTATAAGGATTGAACTGATTATACATGTGAAGAACTTAGAATGGCTCCTAACTCATAGTAAGTACTCAATAAAGGGATAAATGTTATTAGAATTAGTGTTGTTATTTAAAAAAGAAATATCACTTGAAGTTTACTTGAAGTGATAGTTATGAAAAGGAATCTGAAAAATAATACCAACACATTTTGTAGCAGTAAAAAAGTCAAATGCGTGTGTGTGTGTGTGTGTGTGTGTGTGTGTGTGAAGTAGAATCAGAAAATATTAAGGCATAGTGGCCAACTGGGGCGTACTCTACTACAATATTCAAATTAAAAGCAAAAGTACTGTGAATACCACCAAACCTACTCATTTTGGCAGCCAAATTTGGTGCATGGATCACTAGTTGCAATCCCTCATATAGGGGATCCATGTGTGAAAAATAGTTTAGCTCTATAAAAAGACTGAGTATCTATAGCTCTGTTATCCATTATGCTAGCCAATAGCCACATGTGGATATTTAAATTTAAATTAATTAAAATTAAAATTCAGTTCCTTGGTCGCACAAGCTACAATGCAGGTGCTGAATAGCCACATGTGGCTAGCAACTACCATATTGGATAGTGCAGATATAGACCATTTCTGTCATTACAGAAAATTCTATTGGATAGAGCTGATTTAATGGTTTATAAACATATTCATTCATTTCTGTCTACCAATGTGTATGTGCCTTGGTCAGAAATCACCTAGCCAGAGCCAGTAGAC
>VSMD01028099.1:0-20931 GCA_008750895.1 Mirza zaza | reverse complement strand
CCCCCATAGGCTCCGCCTCCCGTCCCCGCATAGACTCGGCCTCCCGTCGGAGCAGGGCGTGGGACTCTCGCAGGCGCGGGGCCCGCCTCGGTGTCCCGCACGACGGGCGCAGGTGAGGAGCCTGCCCCACGCGCTCCCTCCGCTCCCTGCGCGCAGGAGGGCCCGGCCTGCCGCCCCAGCGTTTCCTTCCCAGGCTCTGCGGCCCGGGTGGGCCGCCTTGGGAAGATCCCGGCGTCGCTCCGCGCGCCCTCTGCTGGTCGGGCGCTGCGTGGTGCGGGCGCTGCGTGGTGCGGGCGCTGCGTGGTGCGGGCCCTGCGTGGTGCGGGCGCTGCGTGGGGCGGGCGCTGCGTGGGGCGGGCGCTGCGTGGGGCGGGCCCTGCGTGGTGCGGGCCCTGCGTGGTGCGGGCGCTGCGTGGTGCGGGCCCTGCGTGGTGCGGGCGCTGCGTGGTGCGGGCCCTGCGTGGGGTGCGCCCTGCGTGGGGTGGGCCCTGCGTGGTGCGGGCGCTGCGTGGTGCGGGCCCTGCGTGGTGCGGGCCCTGCGTGGTGCGGGCGCTGCGTGGTGCGGGCCCTGCGTGGGGCGGGCCCTGCGTGGTGCGGGGGCTCCGCTGGGGCTGACGGGACTGGCATGTGCTCTGAGGGCAAATCGCACCCTGGATCTTGAAGACTTTGTTCAAAAAACAAGACAAAACAAAACCCTGCGAAATATCTCATGTACAATATTTTATATGGATTACTTGTTGATTGCATGATATGTTGAATGCGTCGGGTTAAATTAGAGCCAGCCTGAAAATTAATGTCACCTGTTTCTTGCTCCCCCCTCCCCCCGTCTTCATGTGGATACTAGGAAACTTTAAATGGCATACGTGGCTTGTATTATTATATTTCTTTATTTCTCCCGGGCCTGGACTATTACAGATGTATATGTATGTGCACCAGAGTTTCTCAAACTTGGCACTATGGACATTGGGGGCTGGATAATTTTTTTTTTTTTTTTTAAGACAGAGTCTCACTCTGTCACCCGGGCTAGAGTGCCGTGGTGTCAGCCTAGCTCAGAGCAACCTCCAGCTCCTGGGCTCAAGCGATCCTCCTGCCTCAGCCTCCCAAGTAGCTGGGACTACAGGCATGCGCCACCATGCCCAGCCAATTTTTTCTATATATATATTAGCCGGCCAATTAATTTCTTTCTATTTTTAGTAGAGATGGGGTCTCACTCTTGCTCAGGCTGGTTTTGAACTCCTGAGCTCAAACGATCCTCCCGCCTGGGCCTCCTAGAGTGTTGGGATTACAGTCCTGAGCCACCGCCCGGCCTAGGATAAATTTTTGTATCCGGGGCTGCCCCCTGCTTCTGTGAGCTGTTGGACACCATCCCTGGCCTCTGCCACCAAATGCCAGCAACAACATCCCCTGTCCCCATCGTGACAGCTGAAAATGTCTGCAGACATTGCCAAATGTCCCCTGGGGCACATTCGTTTCCGTAGAGAACCATTGAAAAATACGTATTTACAAAATGAAAACACATGAAATCTAAGGACACGTGGCTCTTACTGCACACTCCTCGCGCAAGCCCCGAGCTGTGTGCTCACTGCGTTCCCCTCCCAGCCTTCACAGCCACCCTCCCAGGTGGACGCGTCACTGTCCCCACCGTGCAGACGCGGAAACCCAGGCATGGGTCGGGTAGGCGACTGTCCGCACCCCCGCCAAGATGCACGCGGCTGGTGGGTGGCCCAGCCCAGACTGGAATTCGGGCCACAGGCGGTGGAAGAGGGGGAGCTGCACCCCACGTGCTGAGACGGTACAGGTGGACTTCGGCCCTGCCTGAGCCTTGACCTAATGCTCGCGCCTGCTCACAAACGCTGGCCGGATTCCGTGATCGGCACCGGCTTCGGGAGAGCGCAGTTCTGCTGTCCTTGGCAGGGCCTGCGCCCGCAGCCAGCCAGCCAGCGCGAGCTGGTTGTGCGCAGACGAAGGCAAAGCTCGCCGCTCACACACCCTTCCCCTCACATCAGTGCTGGAAGTCACGCCCCGGGGACGGGTGGAGACCGAGCGCGCGACGAGACGCCGTGTGCGGAGGAGGTGATGGCCGCTCGCCCGCCGCAAAGCCCACGTCTGCGCGCTGCGACTCGGCCGGCGCTAAGCTTTCCCTGTCCCGCCTGCACGAGGTCGCAGCCCGGTGCTCCGGAGCCCTCTGGCTGCTCCTTCACCCGCGCCTCTCCCGCTGCTGAAACCAGAGCCCACCGAGCCTCGCCGTGACTCCAGCGGCGCCTGGAGAGCCCCGGCCTGCGCCCGCCCGACAGAGCCCGGAGCCCCTCGCCCCCGCGCCCTCCTTGTCCTGGAGCAGCGTAAAGGGCCAGGATTGTAACCGTCACCTCACTTGAGGGCCAAGAATTTCCAGAAAATGCGCTTCCTTCCATCCCCGCCTGCGGAGTCACCGCATACACGGGCAGCACGGATCCACTCGGTTGTTCCTTCCGCGCCGCGGAGCCGGTGGGGCGCGGGGGAGCGCGCTCTGCTCCGGACACCCGCGCTCTGCTCCGGACACCCGCGCTCTGCTCCGGACACCCGCGCTCTGCTCCGGACACCCGCGCTCTGCTCCGGACACCCGCGCTCTGCTCCGGACACCCGCGCTCTGCTCCGGACACCCGCGCTCTGCTCCGGACACCCGCGCTCTGCTCCGGACACCCGCGCTCTTCTTCTGGACACCCGCGCTCTTCTTCCGGACACCCGCGCTCTGCTCCCGGACACCCGCGCTCTGCTCGTGGGGGAGGGGTGGCGGACCTCCCAAGTAGCAGCGCAGGGCGTGGGGGGAGGGATTCGCAGTCTGCTCACGACCTTGAGCCGGTTAAAGCGCATCCTCAGGGTCTTTGCAGAAGGGCGCGGTGAGGTCTGTGCGGGTCGCCGCAGCCTCTGGGAGAAATCCCAAAGCACCTGAAAGGACCGGTGACATAAATGATATCTGTGCTCCAGTGTACTCATTCGTTCATTCCTTAAACCACTCTTGTGTCCCACAGATATCAATATGATTAATATAGATAGTCCTATGACTGTATTCGTTCTGTATCTGTTTAAGCTGCTGGTGCTGTTCTAGGGGTGCGGTGCAGATGAAGAGAAAACCCGCAGTCCCCATAACGGCGTTGGCGTCTTAGATGAGGAGGCCACACGAAGACATGCGTGTAAACGGACACACACGTGGTGGCAGGCCTTGGTAAGTTCTGGTAAGACAAACCAAAACATGTCATTTTGAATTTAATTCTCTTCGTTTTTAAATGATAATACATGTGCAGAGTTAAAATAATGCGTTAAATCCGTGAATGTAATAGTTTGGTGGGAAATATTGTACAATGAAAATTCAGCCTTCTTGTCCCAAGCCGCGCAGCCCCACCGTCCGCTTGCACTCGGTGACCTACCCTCAGGGTGACGCACCGCCAGCCGCTGCCTCCCCAGAACAGAACAGCAATGTCTGCACCCACTTCCCGCGCCTTTCTGTTTTCACTTAATGTGAAGACCGCATAGCAGGGCGGTTACAAATGTGGATGGAACCCACGTCCCCAATTTGAGTCCCGGCTTCCGTTTCTCTCTTGTCGGTGGTGGGCGCGGGCTCTGGCCATTGCTTAGCCTCTTGGTGCCTGGCCTTCCTCAGCCCTGAGATGGAAATGGTCGTGAGGGTTACACGAGTTAGTGTCTGTAAAGTGCCCTGAGTGGTTTGTAGCAAGATAGATGTGTACATTAAATAAAGTCTTGGAGGTCATTCCACACCAGTTCGCAAGTGGCACCGTCATTTTTCATATACAGCCACAGTACCCCGTTGCATGGCTGTCCCACAACTTCCTTGACGTGTCTCCTCCTCGCAGGGCTTGAGGTTGTGTCCGATCTTTTCATGTTATACCAAACGCGGCTGCAGAGAATCGGCATCTGGGTGTGCCATTTCACACACGTATAAATCCAACCATACCGGCCGGGCGCAGTGGCTCACGCCTGTAATCCTAGCACTCTGGGAGGCCGAGGCGGCCGCATCGCTCAAGGTCAGGAGTTCGAAACCAGCCTGAGCAAAAGTGAGACCCTGTTTATACTATAAATAGAAAGAAATTAATTGGCCAACTAAAATTATATAGAAAAAATTAGCCGGGCATGGTGGCGCATGCCTGTAGTCCCAGCTACTCGGGAGGCTGAGGCGGGAGGATCGCTCGAGCCCAGGAGTTGGAGGTTGCTGTGAGCTAGGCTGACAACACAGCACTCTAGCCCAGGCACCAGAGTGAGGCTCTGTCTCAGAAAAATAAATAAATAAATAATAAATAAATCCAACCGTACAGTATATTCCTGGAAGTGGGATTACTCAGTAAAGCAGTACAGGCATCCACATTTTGCAATGATGTTGCCAAACTGCCCGCCTTAAACGCGGCCTGCAATAATGTGTGAAAGTTCAAGCACCACTGAAACCCATACGACGAGGAGCTCCAGTTTCTCTTGAAAAATCAGAACATGGAGCAACACTGGGTCTGACACACTCTGCCTGCGCCACTCGCGCCCACACTCCAAATCAGTGTCCAACTAGTGTCATGCTTGACACTAGTGTCATGCCCTTTCATAGAAGATGTCACCCCACATCCCTGAGAACCTGGAGGCCAGACGGAGAGGGTCAGTTATTTTAAGAAAAGGCCAGAGACATTTTCCAAAGTGGCCGCGCCACGCGCAGCCCCCAATGCTGTGGGAGCCCCCCACCCCTCCACACCCTCCCGACAGCTCCCGCCGCTGGTCTGGCCTTCATTAGCTATTCTGCTGTGTGTGAAATGGCGGTCACTTGTTTTAAGAAAAATGAGTTGAGGAGGGGAGGTTGTGTCTTTGCAGAAATGACAGGCATTCCAAACCGTTCAACACGAGCACAGCCCGGCCACTTTCCTCCCTTGCTGTGGCCTCAGGGCCTCTGAATGGGGCCTTTGCCTGGGACGTGGGTGGTCCCATCCCCACCGCTTGGGCTGTGCCTGTCGCTGCCACTCCATCCCTGTCTCTTGGCGGTGGGTGCAGGCAGAGTCGTCCCCTCCTGCCTGGATTCAACCCCCCTTCCTTGGTCCTCCACGAAAGCCCCGTCTCCCCTCACAGTTTCCTGGGTCGTTCTGGTGTCCTTCAGAAGCCTCTCCTTCCCAGACGGTCGCAGCTGCTTTTGCGCAGTCACCTACCACGCGGCATGTGCCGGGCGGGCGCCCGGTGTGCTGGGGCAGGCAGAGCCCAGGAGGGACAGGCCCGGTTCTCACAGGACAGCTTACTCCGTAGTGGCGGGGTTGAGGGTGGTAAGAAAACAAAGAAGATAATTTCAGATGCTGGGATGATCTATGCATAAAATGAAGTGAGATGGAGTAGGAGGCGGGGACAGGGGGTGGGCTCTGTGCCTTCACGGGTCAGCCCAGGACTTTGCGTTCCTGTCACCCTTCTCCTTGCCCCCTTTTCTGAGGCTGCTGAGGTCTGGGACACACTTTTGCAAAACTCCCCATTGCCACTTGACAGGCATGGTGCCAAGTGGCTTACAAACAGCGTTCTATTATCACCCTCACCGTGGGCCGGGGATTCCAAGGAAACAATGGTTTTAGAAGAGAAAACTGAGGCTCAGAAAAGTGAAGTCACTTTCCGTGATCCTGTGTTTTTGTTCAGTTCGCCCTTACACACACACACACAGACACACACACAGGCACACGCTCGTGCATACGTTCATTGGAGGCATTCACACAGCAGGTGGGGACTCTAACCCACACGGTCTGGAAGGGTCTTGCCCCAGGTGTCTCCCAGCTTTCTCCCCATGTCCACTCGGCTGCAGTTTCCATGGTGACAGGCGGCTGGGGCCCATCGCAGAGCCCAGCCAACGCTCTGAAGGACGGGCAGAGTGCGGGTGCAGAGCAGCCGCTGGGGAGGGCCAGGCCCGCTGCGCCCTGCCTGGGACCGGGGCGGGCACACTGAACCTAAAACGCGCACATTTAAAGGGTGTCTGCAGAAGGGTAAGAGCCGGCTGTGGCCTTTGCAGACCAGAGCAGAAATCACAGGTTCCTGTGCCATGGCAGCCACCAGGGCTAATGACACAAACAGCCTTTGTTCTCTCCAGTGATGAGTTATTAGACTGACTGCTTGATTCAACAACTATTTGTTGAGTGCTTACTGTTTGCCAGGCCCTGTTCTAGGGGATGCACATCCAAGACAGATACAGCACTTGTTCTCGCTGAGTGGACGTCCTGTTTGAAGAGATAGTAAATAGATACAGACACAGACATAGAGACAGACATAGGTATAGATATACCATGTTTCCCCCAAAATAAGACCTGCCCATGAAATAAGCCCTAGCAGGATTTCTCAGCATTTGCACAATAGAAGCCCCAGCCCGAAAATGAGCCCTAGTGATGGCCGCGGCCACGCAGCGCGTCTGCACAGCCCGTGCGTGTCGGCGCGGAATGGGAGGGAAGACGACAGCCCTTCTCATCTGCCGGTGAGAGCTCTGTGGCTCCACATGAGAGATTGGGGCTGATGGCTCTAAAGGAAATAGAGTTGCAAGAAATTCAGAATGGAATTTGAGGTTTGGAGAGTGATGATGATGTTCCAGAAGAAGACGACTTGACTATATTTGAATCACTGTAGATGGTTGTACCGTACTTAAAAAAAACACACATCCCCTGAAAATAGCCCTAGGGTGTCTTCTTGAGGCAAAATAAATATAAGACCCTGTCTTATTTTTGGGGAAACAAGTAGATACAGACATAGATATAGATCTGTCTATAAAGATATAGACAGAGACACAGCTATAGACACAGACACAGATTTAGACACAGACATAGATATAGATACAGATATAGATTTAGATGTAGATACAGACATAGATGTAAATACAGATATAGATATAGATACAGACATAGATATAGATACAGATATATAGATATAGATGTAGATACAGACATATAGATATAGATATAGATACAGATACAGATATAGACACAGACATAGATATAGATACAGATATAGATATAGACAGACATAGATATAGATACAGATATATATAGATACAGATATAGATATAGATACAGATATAGATGTAGATACAGACATAGATATAGATACAGATATAGATATAGATACAGATATATAGATACAGATATAGATGTAGATACAGACATAGATATAGATACAGATATAGATATAGACAGATATAGATATAGATACAGATATATATAGATACAGACATAGATATAGATACAGATATAGATATAGACAGATATAGATACAGATATATATAGATACAGACATAGATATAGATACAGATATAGATATAGACAGATATAGATATAGATACAGATATATATAGATACAGACATAGATATAGATACAGATATAGATATAGACAGATATAGATATAGATACAGACATAGATATAGATACAGATATAGATATAGATACAGATATATAGATACAGATATAGATATAGATACAGATATAGATACAGACATAGATATAGATACAGATATAGATATAGACAGATATAGATATAGATACAGATATATACAGACATAGATACAGACATAGATAGATACAGACATAGATATAGATACAGATACAGATATAGATACAGATATAGATGTAGATACAGACATAGATATAGATACAGCTATAGACAGAGACACAGATATAGATACAGACATGGATACAGACACAGACACAGGCATTGATATAAATACTGATACGGACACATAGATATAATGCAGATATAGCTATGCGTGTGCACATAGCGATAGAGACAGAGGCACACACGTGTGTGTGTTGCACCACAGGCTATGTGCACATGGATTTCACACCTGGCCCGTCTCGCAGTGCTACATTCTCTGGAGAGCAGTATATTGTGGTAAGACACAGAATGACATATCCGATGCTACTCCGGGGAGGATCATGGAATCTACGAGGAAGACGAGGCAACCAATTGAGCAGACCAGGCGTCGGTGTTGAGAGGTTGGTAGATTCTGAGCCTGCACATTACCCGAAATCCAACTCTGAACTCTTTCCCTGTGACAATTTTGGGGCCCAGATCTAACGACAACAGCAGCAGCAGCAACTCCCTAGTTTCTCCCAGGACTCAAGGTCAACAAATCGGGTGAGCTCCAGGTTCAGCTGAAAGAACAGCATCGGAGGGGCAGAAAGTGGAAAGAGGCTCCGCCCGCCCAGGGCCGCTGTCCATCAGCCAGGAGGAGAATGTCCCTCGGGGCTTCCTGACTTTCAATACCTGCCCTCTTTCCCGAGATCTACTTAACACCTCAAGTCATCATCAAAATATCTATCAAGGGCCAGCTAAGTGTCTCTAGTTGTTCTAGGTGCTGGGAATACAAGGTTGATGGCATAAAGTCTTTACTGTTATTCATGGAATGTTCACTTGATGCAGGAAGCAAATGAGTAAGAAATACATTAGCAAGATTACTTCCAGCTCCAAAACAGTCTAAAATGTAACAGGAGCCACAAGTGCACACCACAAATGGGATTATAAATGTTCTAGTGTCCACTTTAAAAGAGATGGGTGGAATTAATCTTAACAAGTTTTATTTAACCCAATAGATGCATAATATTACCATTTGAATGTATCACCAAAATAAAAATATTATCAATGAACTATTTATTTTTTTTTTCTTACTACGTTTTCAAAACTCGGTTTGCATTTCACAATCGCAGCATATCTCAATTGGGACCAGATACATTACAAGCCCTGAGGAGCCACCAGTGGCTGGTGGCTGCCAGGTTGGTGTTAGACCAAAATTGTGGGAGGTGGCGGTTTGGGACGGAGCCCCTGCATCAGCCCCAACAGACCAGACCAAAGCAAAATCGACCCATTCTTGTGAGATGCCGCTTCGTCCAGCGGAGACTTTAAGGAAGCAGATAGAGCCCAAAACAGACCAGTTTTCCCAGAGAGCAGGAGATTCCAGCCTACAGAGGCTATGAGGAAGTTCCCTCTGCTCAGCCCTTACAAGAGAGTAACCTAAGTAACCCGGTGCTGACCCACCAGGTTTGTTTCTTTTCTCTTTTCTCCTCCCCACCTTACAGAACCCACCACTTGGCCTTCGCCTAAGGGGACTTGCTTTCTATTTTGTGGAGTGGCGGCTGCCTCAACTCGTGAATCGCCAATAAAAGCCAATTAGATCTGTAACAAAATTTGTCGGAATGTCTTTTGACCTTGGAAAGCATACCTCTCAAAAATGCTAAGAAGAAAATCATCAGAGTAAAAAGGAAAAGAGCAACAGACTGCGATGACCAAGACTTCAGAGAGGCTGAAATTGATTACCAAAGACCTCATATCTCCATCCATTTACAAATAGCAGATGGGGATAATTATCGATCACCTGCTGTGCGCCCGAATGGGGCTTTTACGCCCACACATCTTGTGCTCAAGCGCCTGGAAAATTCCAGTCTCCATGTCTGGCTCTGCCCCTTCCTCACCCTTCTGTTCCTCCGACCTCTGCAGTTGTTTCCATGACAACAGCCTTTCTCACAAACATCCCTGTCCCTCAACCCACTGCAGTGGTTTCCATGGCAACAGCCTTTGCTACTAGCTTCCCTTGAGTACCTCGAGGGGAGGGGGGAGTGGCTGATCTCAGAACAGCCTGGCTGAGGTGGGAGGAGAGGGCAGAGCTCTGCAACCCCCCCCCCACCTCGCCTTGCCTGCTCACTCAAGGTCCCCTCAGATATGGGTTTTCTCAGAAGAGTAAAAGATAAAATGGGCCACCCAAGCTGCTCAAAAAAGGGGGAAAAAACCCAAAAAACAAAGCCCACAGAAAAGTACCCCAGGTCCTTCGTGGAGCAGCTGCACAGCTGCTGGTGCCGCCGCTGTCCTGGTCCATGCTCGGCTGAGCGTCGCTCTTGCTCCAACACGAGTTGGTGGAGGACGCAATGTGTGCAGGGAACAAGGTTAAGCTCTCACATACAATTCTGAAACCCCCTGCTACAAGGAATGAGAGCTGCTCTACAAAAGCATCAAGTATCTCTCTCCCAAAGAAACACAAGTGCGAGGGGCTGCTTGTTCTTGCTTCAGAAGACGTGGGCCTCCTGTTTCCTCCCACCCAGGAGCCCCCGCCACTGGGAGGGACTAAGAGGAAACAAAGGAAGCCCAATTTCAGCCATGACCTCGGACCCAGAGGGCATTACTTGCACCATCGGTGGGGGTGGGGAGTGGCAGGTGCAGATTGTTTGCGGCGGTGCATTCTGAAATGGATGGCCATGACTGTCAAGATGCCGCCATTACTCAGCCCAACTCAAAAATCTCAGGACAGGCCGGGCGAGGTGGCTCACGCCTGTAATCCTAGCACTCCGGGAGGCTGAGGCGGGTGAACTACTTGAGCTCAGGAGTTTGAGACCAGCCTGAGCAAGAGCGAGACCTCATGTCTACTAAAAATAGAAAGAAATTAGCCAAACAACTAAAAATAGAAAAAATTAGCTGGGCATGGTGGCACATTCCTGTAGTCCCAGCTACCCAGGAGGCTGAGGCAGGAGGATTGCCTGAGCCCAGGAGTCTGAAGTTGCTGTGAGCTAGGCTGACACCATAGCACTAGCCAGGGCAACAGAATGAGACAGACTCTGTCTCAAAAAAAAAATCTCAGGACAGGTGCTATTCAACAGAACTTTTGACGGGTGGAGAGATTCTCAACAATTTTGTGCCTCAGGAAAAGAGAAGCAGGTGGTCTATGAGATGTGAAGCATTGAACATCTGCTTGAGCAAATGTTTGTTTTTTTTTTCTTTCCCATAAAACTGTATAAACTGTCAGTGTTTTCTTATAACAGTTATGGGCCTTCTCACAAATTGCTTTTTCAAAAGCATAGCCATTCTGGCTCTAAAATACTGTCCTCCTCAGTAGATGGTGGCAGTTTAGAGGCGAGAATCTGTACAGAATAAACTTAAGGTGTTGAGAGTCAGAGAAGGTTTATGTCATCATCCCAAGCAGAATGGACACAGGCTGAAAAATTCAGAGAGGATGGCAAAAGCCCACACAGACAGGTACTTTGAAATGTGCAGAGCAGAGGGCAGTGAGTGCCAGCCTGGGCATCCTGCTGCCTGGTCGTACAAAAATTTAAAATTCCACCTGCTTTGTTTTTTGAAATAGCATATGTTTGAGGGGGAAAAAATACTCAATATTTTTCAAAAGGGGCCTGGCCAAATAAGCTTTGATATATGAATGCATTCAATGGAAAGCTATGCAGCTGTGTAAAACTCTGAGGATGTTCTTTAGGAGCTGGAGGAATGAAATATACAGTTAAGGGAAAGCAAGGTTTGTAACAATGGGAAAGGTGGCTATCACCGCGTAGAGAAGGGAAAACGGAACCTATTGTATACATGTGTATATATATGCTTGTATATATTCATAAAATTACACAGGCTTGGCTGGGCACGGTGGCTCAGGCCTGTAATTCTAGCACTCTGGGAGGCTGAGGCGGGTGGATTGCTTGAGGTCAGGAGTTTGAAACCAGCTTGAGCAAGAGCGAGACCCCGTCTCTACTATAAATAGAAAGAAATTAATTGGCCAACTAATATATATAGAAAATATTAGCCGGGCACGGTGGTGCATGCCTGTAGTCCCAGCTACTCGGGAGGCTGAGGCAGGAGGATTGCTTGAGCCCAGGAGTTTGAGGTTGCTGTGAGCTAGGCTGACCCAACGGCACTCCAGCCAGGGCAACAAGAGTGAGAGTCTGTCTCCAAAAAACAAAGAAGAAGAAGATACCCTAGGGCTTATTTTCAGGGGATGTGTTATTTTTTTTAAGTACGGTACAACCATCTACATTTATTCAAATATAGTGAAGTTGGTGTCTTCTGGAACATCATCATCACTCTCCAAACCCCAAATTCCATCCTGAATTTCTTGCAACTCTGTTTCCTTTAGAACCATTGGCCCCAATCTCTCATGTGGAGCCATAGAGCTCTCACGGGGCAGATGAGAAGGGCTGCTGGTGTTCTTTCCCGCTCCGCGACCACATGCATGGGCTGTGCAGATGGGCTGCGTGGCCACGCCCGTCACTAGGTCTAATTTTCGGGGTGGGGCTTCTATTGCACAAATGCTTAGAAATCCTGCTAGGGCGGCTTATTTTATGGGTAGGTCTTATTTTCGGTGAAACATGGCACTTGTTGATGCTCTTATTGTTACAATTAATATTGACAATTTAATTCTAAAAACATGGATTCATTGCATTGCATATAACTCACACACAGAAAACTATTAGAAACTATTAGAAAAATTAGAAAGGATTGTTTTGTTTTAATAAAATACCATGGCCCCAGGGGAAAAATTCTTTTTTCTAGTGTGCCACTTAATGCATTAACTTTCCTGACATGGACATTTTTGAGGAATATGGAACAGAGCTTCTGCAGAATGCCTTTGTCTGGGTTTGTCTGATGTCTTCTCATGCTCAGCCTCAGACGTGCATCGTGGTACACCAGTGGTTGTGCTTGTTTCTCAGCGCATCCTAGCTCAGCCTCCTGAAGTCACTTTGTCCCCATAATGGCGATGTCAGCCCATGCAGTCTGGTATCCTTTGATGATTCTTGATTGAAGTAGTTAACACTATGATGGTTGCCGAATGGTGAGTTTCTAATTCCACCCCTCCTTCTATATTTGATCGTTGCAATTCTTCTGTGAGGCTGAGCTCTCTTTTCTTCCACATGTGTTGATTCAGTGCTGATTTTATGGATTCTAACTTTAGTTTATGGGCTACAGTTTGTTACAGAATTTATTTTTCCCTGGAACTGTCCCAGTTTTGATAGTGGGAATCCCTTCACACTGGTTTCTGTATCTTTTTGACTTTTTTTTTAATTCTTTCTTTCCTTGCTTTCAGGCAGAACAAGATATTCCAGGCTCCTTTGTGTTTTCCCTGCCCGGCCCAGAAATAAGCCCAGACTCCCAGAGTGGAGAATCACATTGAGAGACCAGGACTTGAGTTCCAGGTCTGCTTTTTCATAAGCCATGTGTGGGAAAGTAGGTTTTATCCTGAAGACAGCAGATTTTTTACTAGAGGAGTGATATAGGCATTATTTGCATTTTTAAAAGCCCCCCCCCCTAGTAGCTAGGGTAGAAAATGGATCCATGGGCACAGAGTTTCCAAAAACGCAGCCCTTTGAAAACCAGTCATTTTTCAATAACACAGATGACCCTGCAGGATATTGTGCTAAGTGAAAAAAGCCGGACACAGAAGGACAAACACCACATTATCTCACTTCCACGTGGAATCTATAAAAGTCAAACTCAGTAGCAGCGGAGAGTAGAATGTGGTTACCAGGGGCTGGCTTGGGGTAGAGGTTGGTCTAAGGACACAAGATTTCAGTTAGACAGGAGCAAGAGCTCAAGATTTTGGTCACAACATGGTGACTATAGTTAACAAGGTATTGTATACTTGAAAATCACTAAAATAGTAGATTTAAGTGTTCATACCACAAGAAAATGGTGTGTGAGGTGATTTACACATTAAATAGCTTGATTTAGCCTTTCTGTAAATATATACATATTTCCAAACATCATGTTGTACATCATAAATATATATAATTTTTGTCAGTTAAAAAATAAGTAATAAAAGGAAATTAAAAGTTTAAGTAAAGTTTTATTTAAAGCTATAAAAATACAGCCCTTCATGTCCCAGCTTGATGACTCTTTGCTAGATTCCTAGACACCTAATACTTTTTCCTTTAAAATCACTCTAATACTGGAAATAAATATTCTCCCTAAAGGGAATTTAAAATAATTATCGTGAGTGGATACAACAGTTTCACTTATCATAAGTGGGAAATAAAAATAGAGATGCAAGAGAAAGACACAAAAATGTTGTTTAATATTAGTTAGGTGCTGCTCCCAGCCAAGGTCCTGAGCCCAAGAACTGTTTGTTGTTGTTGTTTTAGTTTGCTTATTTTTTGTTTTTTGTTTAAAGGGTAAGCCAGTGAGTAACACTGTTAAAGACATTCAGAGCTGGGCATGGTCGCTTGCGCTATAGATAGTCCCAGCTACTCCTGGGGCTGCAGCAGGAGGGTCTCGGAGCCCTGGAGCTCAAAGCCAGCCTGGGCAACATAGCAAGACCCCCTCTCTTGAAAAAGAAAGACACTCAAATCACAGTAAGACGTTACCTTTTATAGAATATGGCGGCCCAACTGAGTGCTGAAAAGAGGCGCGGAGACGAGTTGCAAATCTCGCTCGGTCTTTTGCAAGAACAAAGAGACAGGGTCAATTTGAAGAGAGCTGCAGGCAGCAGATGTGGAAGGTAGAGACACCAGGACCTGCGGACAGTGGGCTTGGGAACTGTGGGGAGCAGGCTGATCAGGAGGGTGTGAGGTGACCTGCAGGGGCTGGCAAGGCGGGAGGCCCCCCAGCCTCCTGGGGTGCACTGGTGGGTTGGACCAGGAAGAAGGCAGAAGGTTTGGAGAATGGGCCGAATGGGTTTTCTAGCACGGGGTGGACGGAGTTTGATAAAGACCGGGATCAGGAATCTGCTCCTGGACAGGCTTGAGCGCTCAGGGCGAATGAGCTCACATGGACCCTCTGCTCCCCAGAATTCTGTGGAATTTCCTCCGAGCTAAAGGCCGGGCGAGTCCAGCCATACAGACATTGTGTAATGAAGGGAGGAGGGGCAGTGGAAGTGCCCATCTCCATACCTACAAACACCGAGTTGCAGTGATCTGGGTTGCAGATTATGACCCTAGATTTTCTTCTTAACCTGCTTCTCCCTGAACCGTGAGCTACAGGGGTGAGGCAGGGGAACCAACCCATCTTGCAACCTCATTTTCTTACACAGTATCTTCTCTTCTTTGGTTCCTATCATGGTATCAGGCACACAGAAAGTGTCCAATGAAGTCAATTTGCTGGACTGATTCCCATAACATATGCAGAAAAATAACAAGCGCTTTGCTTTATTTTTTGTCTCTGTTGTGCCCCTCCCCCAGAGTCATATGTCGACGTCCGTACCACAGGGCCTCAGAATGTGACTGCACTTGGAGATGTGGTCTTTGAGAGGTGATTAAGCTAAAAGTGAGGCCATTGGGGTGGGCCTTCATCCCGTCTGACTGGTGGCCTCACAAGAAGAGGAGATGAGGACACGCACACGCACAGGCGACCCAGGGAGAAGGCGGCCATCGGCAAACCAAGGAGACAGGCCTCAGGAGAAACTGACCCTTGCTCTTGGACTTCCAGCCCACAACTGGAGGAGAGTAAATTTCTGTGGTTTAAGCCCCCTAGGTGTGGCGCTCTGTTACGGCAGCCCTGGCAAGCCAGCACATAGTCTACGTCTAAATCGACGTGCGTTTGTTTTCACGTAAACATGTTCAGCTGCCACTCTGGGTGCCCACACGCGCAGTCACTGGTGCACGGACACGGCGGGGAGCTGGCACCGACGCTCAGGAGCTCCTGGGAGCCTCCCAGCCCTGCGCGGAAGGGCCGACCGCCAGCTCCCTTGCAGACAGGGCACCCGGCCAGCACAGGAGGAGAGCGAGCTCCGCCCGCCCTGTCTGTCCCCTCGGACACGCCCACCCCGTCCCTCCCCTGCCCGGATGTGGCTTCCGTGGCAACAGGATGAAGCCGCCGCCGGCTCCCCGTCCCACTTTGTTAGGTCCCACGCGCAAGTGAGACCGCGGGTATTTGTCTTTCTGTGCCAGTCTATCTCGCCCAACACAATGCCCACCCCGGTCAACTTGAACATTTGTAATTCGATCTGATTTTATTTTGACGCTATGACCGACAGGCCCTGGCGCGTTCCTCAGCCGTCATCTGCTTTCTTGCTGTACTCTGGCCTCCCTCCTCTTCCTGCGCTGGCCCCGCCACTCTGGCCTCCAGCAGCCTCGCGCGGTCCTGCCTTGTGCTCCTGCTCCTCTTCCCGGAAGACAACGTGGCTGGCTCCCCCAGTCCTGCAAGACGCTGCTCACCCTCACAGGGACGCCGCCGCCGCCCCTGCCTGAGCTCGCACACCGTTGCTTTGACACCCCTTCCCTGCTTCCTATTCATTTTTCTGAGAAACAGAAAAGCAGCCTCGGCCACTTTGCAAACACTCACAGCTCACCTTCTGCTAAACACCAACGACCTCCTAGGACGTTCTCCCAGAAGTCCACCTCGGACAACATCAGATCCGGAACACAGCCTGGTTTCCCTAAACTCTCCTCAAAATCGCCTAACAGAAATCCAAATCCTGGAATAGGGTTTTTATAAGCTGTTATTATAGTTTTCTGTTTTGTGTCTGTTTTGTGCCTTCCTCATTTCAACCTAAGCCAACTGATGCAACCACAGCTGTCATCCTGGTGGTCTTTGGCCGGGGCTTTGACAGTCCTTAGCATTCAACTAACATACGGCCTGGTGCCGTGGCTCACACCTGTAACCCTAGCCCTCTGGGAGGCTGAGGCAGGTGGATCGTTTGAGCTCAGGGTTCAAGACCAGCCTGAGCAAGAGCCAGACCCCGTCTCTACTAAAAATAGAAATAAATTAGCTGGACAACTAAATATATATATACATATATATATATATATATACACACACACATAGAAAAAATTAGCCGGGCATGGTGGCGCATGCCTGTAGTCCCAGCTACTCGGGAGGCTGAGGCAGGAGGATGGCTTGAGCCCAGGAGTTGGAGGTTGCTGTGAGCTAGGCTGACGCCACTGCATTTTACTCAGGGCATTGGAGTGAGACTGTCTCTGGAAAAGAAAAACAAAACAACACTAACACACTATATTTTACCACTTTCTCTTCTTCATTGTCCTCCTGGCCACTAGAATGTAAACTCCAGGATAGAAAGTCTGTATCCATGCTGCTTGGCAGAGTAAGGAATCAATGAATTTACTTTTTAAAAATTTTAACTTATTACTTGACATATAAAAATTGTATATATTTTTGGTCTATGACACTATGTTTCGATATAGGTATACATTGTAGAATGACTAAGTCAACTAGTATCAACAGCCATCACCTCACGCACTTATTCTTTTTGGTGGCTAGAACACCAAAAATCTACTCGCCTAACAGTTTTCAAGCGCACGACACTGTTGCTAATTATCAGCACCGCGTTGCGCTGAACGCAAGTAAAGGGCAAGAGCTGCGCCCCGCGGAGCGCGCCGCGGCTGCAGCCAAATCTGGAGCCCCAGCCCCGCGCCCGCAGCTCGCGGCGGGAGGGGAATCCGCTGCCTGCAGCCTCCTGCTCCGGGGTCCCTGTTTGCCCTCTTTGAGATGCAGTGGACCGGGATGGACTGGAGCCGGCATTCCTCACGTTCAGGGCCTGAGGGACGCTTTCCCCCCAGGGTTAGCTGGCGCTCTCCACGCGCCACCTTTTGGCAGCCGTCCACACTCAGGGCACATGTGGGGCTGCTCAGGCCTGGCCCAGGGTCACGCCCTTCCGGGAAGGCCCAGGCGGCTGCAGCAGCCGAGCGGCGCCCCTGCCCCCGCGGTCCCTTCGTCGGAGCGCTCGCCACGCCACGCGCGCCTGTCTCCTGCGCGCAGGCCCCTCGCGGCTCGGGAGGCGGAGGCAGAGCCAGGCCCCCCCCCCGCCCCGCCCCACGCCCCCGCCCCCGCCCCCGCACCCCGCACCCCGCCCCGCGCCCCGCACCCCGCACCCCGCACCCCGCCCCCCTTGGGGCCGGGGCTGAGGCCGCTGGTGGGGACCGCAGCCCCTCCTTCCTCCCCGGCGCTGTCCTGGGCTCCCCTCCCGTGTTGCCCCGAAAGCCAGAAGGGGGCTTATATTTATTTTGCCTCAAGAAGACACCCTAGGGCTTATTTTCAGGGGATGTGTTATTTTTTCTAAGTACGGTACAACAATCTACATTTATTCAAATAGAGCGAAGTCGTCTTCTTCTGGAGCATCATCATCACTCTCCAAACCCCGAATTCCCTCCTGAATGTCTTGCAACTCTATCTCCTTTAGACCCATCGCCCCGATCTCTCACGTGGAGCCACAGAGCTCTCAGGGCAGATGGGAAGGGCTGTCATCCGACACGCACGGGCTGTGCGGACGCTGCGTGGCCGCCCCGTCACTAGGCTCATTCTCGGGCCGGGGCTTCTCCGCGCACAGGCTCAGACATCCCGCCAGGGCTGATTTCACGGGCAGGTCTTATTTTCGGGGAAACCCAGTAAGTCATGGCTATGGTGTGTCCCTACTTTTAAAATTATTATTATAAATCTGAGACATGCCTATGATCAAGTAAAATTTCGGAAATCAGACGCCTACACCGGCAGCAGATCGCAGCGGCTGCTCCCGGCAGGGCCCTGTCAGCACTGGCCAGGGCTCGCCCGGTTGCTGAGTGCTTCGAACACCGCCTTCAGGTGGACGGCGAGGTTGGTGGATGTGAGACGGGCTGGAGAGGGGAGGGCGGGAGGCCTGCTGGGAAGAGGGGCGCCCTCCCCTCCCCTCTGCAGGGGCTCCCTGCTCTTCAGCTCTGACGTGGGGTTGCCACATAGGAATGCTGACAATTTGAGTCACAAAAAAACCCAGGAATCTGGATTCTTTTAGGTGAAATCTTCTAAATGTTGCATTTGTTCTTTCCCCAAGCCCAGCTGACCAGGCAACATGAGTCTGCGGTGAGTGTGTCCGGCCGGGGCGGCCCCTGCTCGGTCTCCAGCGTGAAGGCGACACCTTTCAGTCCCTCTCCCCGTCTACAGAGGAGCCACCCGCGCAGGCTCTTGGCTCTCCCGACAGAAGTTCCCTCTGCATTTTCATTCTGTTTATCCAGCCCTGACACAGCCCCCTCTGCAAGCCCCGCGCAGCGTTAGACGAGAGTCTGCAAAACTCCAGTGCGGACCAGCACTTGTTTTCCTGCGTGGGGTCCTCAAGCTAGGAACAGTTTTTATGTTTTCAAATGGCGGAAATAAATCAAGAGAAAAATGGTATTTCATGATACATAAAAATTACATGAAATCCAAATCTCGGTTTCCATGACTGGAGTTTCATTGGCCACACCCACTTGTTGCGGTGTCAGCTATGGCTGTTTCTGTGCTGCGTCAGCAGGGTTGAGTAGTTATGAAATAGAGACTGTGGCCCCAAAAGCCTCAGATATTTGCTATTCTGGCCCTTTTCTGGAGGTGGGGTGAATTTACAAAATGTCTGCCCACCTTTCTAGGTACTTTGTATATATTAACTCATTTCATCCTCACGAAGAGTCTTATGGTGAAGGTGCTGCTATTATCCCATTTCACAGATGGAAAAAGTGAGGTATAAAAGGTGAAGTGTGTGAAGACTCAGCTCAATGGGGCAGAGCTGGGATCTAGTCTCAGGAATTTGAACCTAGATCCTATGTTATTAACTGCCATGCTAGGCTGCCTCTCTTTCTAAGCATTTTTACACTTGTGTTTCTCTTTGCATATTATTTACTACCGTAAATTGGTTTCCTTGAAGGTAAGGACTGCACTAAACCCACCATCCCTGCTAATGTAACATTGTGTAATTTTGTCTCATTTTAGCTTTAGTAAACTCAGGTCCTAGCCTTGACCACAGGTTTTCCTTCTACCAACCTACTGGCTGAAGCAAACCATGCCATCTTATCCCAGCCTGTTCCTGCTTTCATAGCCCTCTTCAAAGAAAAAAAGTTTACTTTTTTGTTGACAAATAAAAATTATATATATTTACCATGTAAAACATGTTGTTTTGAAATATGTATCATGTCCTTTGTTTTCAACATGAGAACTTGTCCTCTGAGCTGTAGACTGGATGGGTCCTGGCTTATAAATTCAGTTGAGTTGGAGAGAGCGGCTTAAATTTGCTCTTCAGAAAGTACGTTGAACAGATAGACAAAATTCTTTATGTTTTTTATTATAGTTTTTCTTTTCTTTTTTATTTAATTTTTGTAAATTTCTCAGGATTTTTTAAATGTTTTAGCCCTTGGAAATGATTAAACTTCTTAATGAATATTTTTTTTCTCCAACGTTTTTGTTGTGGTAAAGTACACATAACATAAAATTCACCATCTTAACCCTGTCGGTGCAGCTCGGGAGCATGAAACACACTCATCATGCCGTGCGACCGTCGCCGCCGCACACCTCGGTAAGTCTTTTCATCCGCGGGCTGGAACTCTGCCGCTCACGCAGCCCCAGCAGCCGCAGCAGCCGGCGTCCTCCGTGCGTGTCTGACAGCCCGACTGCGCCAGGCGCCTCATCTAAGTGGAGCCATGCAGTGTCTGCCCTTTGGTCACGGCTTGTTTTCTTAGCTTAATGTCCCCGACGTGATCCAGGCACTCATCAATCATCTTTGTCTCATGAGGATCTAATAAAGATTAAATGATACACTGCGCAGGACAGATGTCTGATGAACAACGTCCGTTTTCGTTGCGGTGCGTCGGGTTCTTTCTGGCGCCCGTTTCCTCCTCCACGTCGCGCGGCGCGGGCAGTCCCTGCTCTGGCGTCCGGGCGGCCGCGCGGTCGGGCTGCTCGGCAGCGAACGTCGCGGCCCGGCGGCTGCAGCAGCGGCGGCCTCAGCGCTCCGGGTCCTCGCAGCTCTGCCGGCCGCAGGTCCGAGAGCGCGGCGCGCAGCGTGTCCTCCCTGCGTCCTCGCAGGGTCGTGCCTCCATGGGGTCTTGTGTCCTAGTCCCCTCTCCTTACAAGGACATGAGCCATATGCGACGGGGCCTCGCCGTAATCGCCTCATTTCACCTCAACTTTTCTCGCCTCTGAAGATCTAATGTCCCCAAACGTCACATGCTGAGGCGCCGGGTGAGGGCTTCGGCGCACGGACCTGGGCGACTCGACTCAGCCCGTAACAAGCAGCTACTGGACGTTTCACTGGGGTAGAGCCCGCCCCGCCCCAAAGGAAGTCCGTGACAACGCCCCGCCCCGCCCCAAAGGAAGTCCGTGACAACGCCCCGCCCCGCCCCAAAGGAAGTCCGTGACAACGCCCGACCCGCCCCAAAGGAAGTCCGTGACAACGCCCCGCCCCGCCCCAAAGGAAGTCCGTGACAACACCCCGCCCCGCCCCAAAGGAAGTCCGTGACAACACC
>VSMD01028097.1:0-42914 GCA_008750895.1 Mirza zaza | reverse complement strand
TCCCCAAGAGCTGCACCACGGATCAACCTCCGCCATGGCGTCGCCGTCCCACCCCTCCCCTCAGCCAGGGATTGCAAAACCGCAAGGGGGTTACAGCCCAGGCCGCTCCCACCCACAAAGAGCCTCTGATTATTGAGACAAGGAGGGCTGCCAAGGAGGAGAGGAATTTTTTTAACGTAAAAGACATCTGTTGGGAGAATGGGGGAGTCAGCCCTAAATCTTCTCCGGCTGATGGAGGGGGCTTTTGACAAGGGGCTGTGCGCACGGGGCAGGGAGCCACGTCTGGGCCTCAGGAATCTGCCCGGGGCCTCCGGAGCAGCGGCCCTTCGTCTGCAGAAACTATCCATGTCTGGGAAGCAACTCCAAAACGTCAAGTAGTTAAAAAATCCACATAAGGGCCGTTGAAGTTTGTTCGTGGAGCCAGTTACACCAGGTGTGAGAATCAGCCCTCGAGAGAAAGCGATCTCTCCCAGAGCGAGCGAGAGTCTGCACGTAACACGGTGAGAACTTTCACGGGAAGTTACTCCCATCAGAGCAAGAGGCAGGACGGGAACTTAACAACGCAGGCAGGACGCAGGGGCCTGGCTACCGGCCACGGCAGACGCAGATGGGGAGATCAGCGATTTACAGGCTCGAGAAGGCAGGGACGGGCATGTTTTTGGAAGAGATAGAGCCTGTGTTAAAGAATCAGATGGATGTTAGAAAACTTGGACATTCGGCCACTGACGTTAAGGACGATATCCCAGTTTAGCAGTGGACGCCGCAGACATGAGGCGGACCAGGGAGGCGGCCAGGCTGGGGAAGCCGGGGGAGCCCCGGGTACCCCGGGCACGAGGAAAAGGCGCTACGTGTGAGATGGGAGGGTGATCAGAAGAGACGACGGCTGAGCACTTCCCCAAACTGGTGGAGAATAACGATAAAGGCAACGATTCCGGAACGGTTAGAATCTGAGCGACGTGAATGCAGGTCAGGCCACCCGTGGTCGTGTCTCAGTAGGAAACCGGAACCGGAAGACGAGGAGAAACGCCACCGAACGCAGCCAGAGGGGAAGTTCGGCACCCAGAGCGAGAGACCGAGACCGACGACGACAAATGTCGGGAACGCTGGCAGCAGGAGGGCGGTGCAGGTGGTCGGAGAAAACGCTCGTCCGCTCCGCAGAGCGTGACTTCTCTTGCAAACCGAACGCAACGCCTTTCAAGCACACTGTCACCAACTGCATGAAGCATCGCACTAAAGGGCCCTGCGCCGTGATCAAGCGCTTTGCTCGGATAAGCGTCCAGCGCGTGAGATCAAAGGTCACGCTGCCGCCTTCCACGGCGGGACTGAATTCACATGCAGTGCTGAGTGTTTGATGGGTGTCAGAAGTGCCCACTTTGTGGTCCACTTACCTGATTTTAGAGAGCAGGCAGCACGAGGGATGGCTTTCGAATTCAGACTGACTCCTGCCTTGAGGGCTGCTGACCTTGACCCACCTGGAGTGTGTCAGGGGAGCTACAGGGGCCGGGCCTGGTGGTAACGTGAGTGTAGTTATGCGTAAAAAGTCATCACGTTGTAGACATAAGAAATTTGCCCTTAGTTTTTAATGTCAGGTCAAAAATTTTTAAGATATATGAAAAGCCTGCTACTTAGAAACCTCGAATATATTTCAAAACTCATTTGAGCCCACGGAAGCAAACTTTTGATGCGAATCATCAAAAATCAAATTCAGCAATGGCAATGTTGCGAAACGTCAAAAGCTGTTGGCATCAGTCGAATTTTACTCTGAGAATATTCACAGCCTAAGACGATTCTCTTGCTACATGAGAATGACTAATAGCTATTGCGTAATGGGGAAAAAGCCAGCAGAACGGAACAAGAAATCGCCTCCAATTAGGGTCACGTGACATGTGTTTGCATGTCCTGCGCCTGGCGTGCTGGAGCGGGTCTACACGCTTGGTCACACCCGGGTGATGAGTGTGTGTGTCAGCTGCACCTCCCAGGAGCCAGAGGACGTCCCGTGTTCGCCGTGACTAACATCCAACGTTGGCCGCCTGGTTACGGAGGTGGCCGCCCTGCCTGCCTTGTGCCTTTATTGCCAAGCTGGGGATTAACACTCAACCCCTTGGGAATATCTGCTCTTGGTCGACCTTTGCCCAGTGACTCCGGCGACCGCTGGTGAGTCTGATCGATTATCTCCGCAGGGATTGCGACATCGCGATCTTCTAATCCTTCATTTTTCCTTCGTTCGTTCATCTCTAAAGAAAAGCATTTTCTGCCAACAGCGGATGTGCTGGAGTTTCTGCCTACAAGGCAGAGGGAGGTGGGGGTCTTCACTGGGAGCCACACGCTCCGGGGAGAGCTGGGGGGGGGTCACCCTGAGAGGGGTCAAAGGGCCAATCCCTTTTGTCCGCTGTTTTCTTTAACGCAGTCAGTGCATAAATGCTAATTATATCGATAATGTCTGAAACATGCTCAGAATATTCACTTTCCCGTCCCTAGTCCTCAAGTCTGTGTCCCTCCTGCCGGTGCCCCAGGCCTCAAGACACATACATGCACGGGTCGGGGTGACTGTTCTCGACCTACGACCTCGGCGTCCCACTCCCGGGTTTTCTCCCCCTTGGCTCCACACTCCTGGGCCACACTTGGGGGAAGTGACCTCCAGATGGGAACTCTGACCCACGTCCCCTGAAGGTCGGAAGGGCACGGCCTGGGGTGAGGGGTCGGAGAGACGACGAGTAAGTATGTGGCAGAGATACGGGGGAAAAACACACCAGTGCTGAAGAGCGAGACCCGTTTTCCGGAAACCCCCATGGAGCCCGGGGCCTTGCTGAGGCCGGGCCCGCCGGTCTGGACCAAGCCTCACTCACCGCCTCTGACCTTCCGTCCTGCACGAGAAGCAGCTCTTTCAGTCGACCCGAAATACAAAAATCTAACGAAAGTAGGATGTGTTCAAAGAAGGATGCTTTGAAACAAGTCGCATTTTCTGATGTTTTTCCTTTCACCGATCCTGTCGACGCTATTACTTTTGAGACTTTCTATTCACTAAGACTCGCATGTCTTTTTTCTGCAGTGGCTTTTTGAAAGTTATTCAAGCTAAGGATTCGAGCTATTATTAAAAGCAGGAGCTGTGAGTTGCTACACCTGTGCCTAATAGGAATGGGTTTTCGCCTTGCTGTGTAAAGACCATGTCGTCCAATAACTGGACACAGTGACTCCACCTGCTCCTTGGCTACGTTGTAGTTGCTGATAATTGAGGGCAATTCAACGACCAGCCGTAAGTGCAATGGCGACTGACATCGAAACTAAACGTGGTGGGAGGGAGCCCAGAAACTGGGTTTAGGTGACCTGGTGACATCCCGCCCTCCCCACCCCTGCGTCTCAGACGCCCACAGACATCTGCAAAGGCCAGGGGTTCCCAGAGTGTAGACACTTCCAGATCCTCAGATACCAATCTAAAATATCCTGACCTGGGAACCATTTAATTAAAATGTAACATTTTGCAGATACGTTCTATTTGTGAAAATGAAAACGGGTTCTAAGGAGCAGACCGGTAAGTCTCAAGGAACAGGTGCAGAGGAAAGCAGGACTTGGAGCCCACGAGCGGGACAACTTCACTGACCGGGAGGAGGAGGAGGAGGAACTCCTGAGACAGACACACCCTCCCCGAGGAGCTAGTCCCCACCTCCCCACCCCCGCCCTGCGGGAGGCCACCCTGCGTGACTCACGCCCTGTCCTGTCTGCCACGTGTCTGCCGTCCTCAAATCTGTGTCAGGTTTTGGGTTTTTTTTTCCCCCAGAAGTAAAGAGATAATGATAAAGCTATTCTGCTCACGGAAATCTGTGAAGCGATAGGAATATTTGCTTTGTTTACGTGTTATATCGGTTCTGGGTGGTACTGAGTCTCACGTGACAGACACACAAAGAGATCGGGCAACGAGAGGGCAGGACGGATGGGCAGATGTCTTATTATTAGAGTTTAATCACCTTGGCTCAGGTGTGGGTAGTTTTCTCATTCCAATGGCTGTCATTTCACTTTTCCCTGCTAGATTTATTAGTTAAACACGGTCAGGATAGACCATAAACAGTGATAACATGTGATTCGTGATGAGAGTCTAGTGCTCTTCTCATGCATTTTCACATTTTGATTTAGACACATATCTAACAATATGTAAACTTTCCATTACCATTGGAAAAATATATTGAATAATGCTTGGGAGTCATACACAGGATTTTCCGGCACGTGTGAGAGGTAAAGTAAGCTCTTTCCTGCGCACCTAGAAGCCGCTCGCTTTCCCAAAGTGGCAAAAAATAATGATAAAGGCAACGATTCCAGAACTGTTAGACTCTGCTCTGACAGGGCCAGGCCCACCTCTGATTAGCTAAGTGTCGTCGATTTTTGACAAGTGTCACAGAACAAGTCAATGAAGGAAATGACAGCCCTTGTGACAGACGATGCCGCAACAACTGGATTAAATCGTGGGGAACACCTGGGCGCCCACCCCCCACTGTGGACGAATATTCATTAAGTGGATCACACACCCAGACATGCGAGCTGAAACTATAAACTTTAAAGGGAATAGTGAGAATATATTTGAGACTTTGTGGTTATTTTCTTTTATATAGGAAACAAAATGAATGTACAACAGAAGAAAAAATTTGATGAATTGAACTTTATTGAACTAAAACACTCTGCTCTTGAAGAAACTAAAGGAAGGGAAGACAAGGGCCATGCAGGGCTCGTGCCCAGGACGTGGAGGGAACCATCCACGTTCCCTGATGAGATAAGAAACAATTAAAATGAGCAAAATATTCAAACAAATACTTTCAGACAGGGCATACAAATTACCAGCCCACACATGAAAAGACATTTAACATATAAAGTCATCAGTGAATAAAAATCAGAGCCACAAGTGCCAAGATATGAATATGAAAATGGCTTAAATTTACAAACCTGCTAACAAACAGCCTTTTAACACTGAAGAGGATCCCAGCTCCCGCCCTGGGCTGGGAGACGTATAATGGGGCAACCACTTTGGAAAGCAACTGAGCAGTTTTCTTTAGGGCTGAACATAAACTTTCCTGGTGACCCAGAAAGTCCACAACTAGGTCTTTACACAAGAGAAATGGAAATGTGTGTCCGGAAAAGGCCGGCATTTGGATGCTCGTGGGTGTTTTGAAACAATAGTCAAAAGTTGGAAACAGTCCCTCTGCCCATCAGCTGGTGAATAAATTCACGGATTGCTGTGTATTCCTACGACACAACACAACGCAGTAATTAAAATATTAAATTATCGATATAAACAAAGCAGGAGGATGGCTTCAGGCCAGAAGTCTGATAACAGCCTGGGCAATGTAGCAAGACCCTGTCTCTAGAAACGTCAAAAACAAAATGAATCGGGCTTGATGTCGGGCACCTGTATCCCAGCCACCCGGGAGGCTGAGGCAAGAGGATCACTTGAGCCCAGGAATTCAAGTTTGTATGTAGTGAGCTAAGATGATGCCACTCTAGCTTGGGCAACAGAGCAAGACCCTGTCTCTAAAAACTGAAGTTGAAGTAAAAAAAATGAAAATAAGATAGACGCATACCTGGCTTAGGTGGAAGATGGTGGTATTGCAACAAGATGCCAAGAAGGAGTAAAACCCCCTCGTGGTGAGCATGGGGCTCGTGCTTCTCTCCGACTCTTGGCACTGCCCAGGATCTCAGGGACACGGGGGCAGCCGGCCACACCACCCCGGCCCTCACTGCTCACGCCAGGAGGTGGCTCCGCTGTTGTTTTAATGACAGTGACGTTATTGAAGGCTAATTAGATTTGCCTTCTCTACTTGTAACGTGAGCTAGGGCACAGTGAGCTGCCATGCCTTCGACTGGTTAAAACAAGTGGTATCTTACCTGTGTTACCTCTGGAAGAAATGAAACTTGTCATACGGTGGCACTTATGTGCTTTAACCTCCATAAAGTGATTTTAATACCTGACCACTCCTTCTAACAAGAAAAAAAAAAAAAAACTTATTCATCAGAAATGGCAACAAATTATTTAATTATAGTAACAGGCTCACTGCCATAGGCGTGCTAACTACGCCTCCTCCCCGGGAAGCTGCAGCCTACACCGTACACATTCGATAGACATTTATATAAATGAAATTCACACAACAAATTTTGCTCAAGTTGCTGTTTTAACTCACAAAAACTTACCAGATTCTGTAGCAATGAGCAGGGAAATTGAGTGCTTTAGGAATGTGCGGTTTGAATCTGATTTCGATTTTGTCGTATTCTTCCTGTTTTTGCCGCCAGAACGACTGAACCCGCTACCTACAACGCCCCAAATGAAAGCTGCTTAAAACACTTATTTAAACACTATTAAAGTTAAAAAAAAAACAAAAACACATGCTAAATCAAGCATGAAAAGTGTATGTGAGTAGTTACCAAAAATAGCAACTCATTTTCCCCATTTAAGCCTAGATAAATATACTAAATAAGGAAAAGAAAATGTCGACTAGCAGCTGGCCGTCTTTTCTGCTTGGCCGCGATTCTAGGATCGCAGTGTAGACGCCGCCGTCTCTTCCTCAGCCACAGGACTTCTCCCGCCGCCTCACGCAGGTGTTTTCACAACCAACAAATCAAATTCTAGAGAACTCAAAACAAGGGAAAACATTAGTATCGTTCCTTGTCTTTAGTAAAATTTGGGGTCTAACGCTACCAACACTCTAAAATACTGTGTGATCAAATAAAAAGTAGAGCGATGGGCTGAAAGCTGTTTCTTCTTTGCACCTCCTTGCAGGTAAGAACACAAGCAGGGGCTGGTCTCGGTGGCTCATGCCTGTAATCCTAGCACTCTAGGAGGCCGAGGCGGGAGGATTGCTTGAGGTCAGGAGTTCAAGACCAGCTTGAGCAAGAGCGAGACCCCGTCTCTAATAAGACAATAGAAAGAAACTAGCTGGACAACGAAAAATATGTACAAAAAATTAGCCGGGTGTGGTGGCGCATGCCTGTAGCCCCAGCTACTCGGGAGGCTGAGGCAGGAGGATTGCTTGAGCCCAGGAGTTTGAGGCTGCTGTGAGCTAGGCTGACGCCACGACACCCTAGTCTGGGGCAACAGAGTGAGACTCTGTCTCAAAAAGAAAAAAAAAACAAAACAAAACAAAAATGAATTCCTTGGAGGCAAAGGACCTCTAAGCTATGGGGAGGCAGGAGGTTATTGCTGAGTCTTTAACAACTTTCACTTTTATATCTTCTTGTTTGAGGAAAAATACAGGATCAATTTTAGCCTGAGGATGTTAATGTCCAGTGCACTGGCAGAGGCCCCGGAAAACCATCAGACACATAAAAATAATTAAACATTATTGCGGCTTAAAACACGTTGCTAGAAATAGCACATCCATTTTACCGTGTATTGAAGTCTAAATATTTTCACACATAGCGTAGTCGTAAATGTCTCGCAGCTCATGAGAAGAGCCTTTTGGAATAGTCATTATTTCTACGTCGAGGGGCACGCTTGGGAACGTTTACGTCCAGTCGCATAGGGCTGAGATCATGCCCTTTTCTCGCTCGCAAATAGCGTCAATGGTTCAATCCATGATCTAAGAGATCGCGTCTCATTTACACTCGGTGAAGTCCAGCCAAGTGAAAACAAACAATTACTAAAAATAGCACCTAGTTCCTTAACTGGAAAAATCTTCCACCGAAGTTAGGGCAACTCCCTCAAAGAACTGGCAGATTAATGGCCGGGAGGCTGCACCAGCTCCGGGACCTGCAGGCGGGGCAGCAGGCATCAGTCCAGACTTTGAGTGTGTGTGTGCATGTGTCTATGCGTGCGTACATGTGTGTGCGCGTGTGTGCGTTTGCTCACACGTTTATGCATGTGTGTGTGTGCATGTGTGTTGGGGGTGGTGGAGGGAGAGTCTGCCCTCGGTTCTTGGTGTGCTCGTGGCCAAAGAATGACCAGACACACCAAAGCGTCCAGTGCAGACTGTTATCCCGGTCCTCTGACTCCTTTCTTGGAACTGTCACCAGCAAGGCCAACACGATGGCGTCACCCCAGGCAGGGGCAGAGTCACACGAGCAGCTCTTCGTTGCAGAACAACACGCGTCCGTCTCTGAGAGTGGAGAGAGACAGACCGACCCACTCACTGACCTACCCACTCACGGCCTCCTGACTTCCTGGGCTGTTTCCTTTTACTATCCCGGTCTGGGGAGGGCTCTTGGGAGGTTCGGGATGGTACCAAATGATCAACAGGTGTCCTCAAAGTTCCCCTTGTGTATAGGAGCTCCCCCTCTGAAAGCCCACCTGGCGGGTGAGCCCAAGGCAGATCCAGCTAATGGCATAATAATCACCCTTAGGTCACTCTAGGTCACTGTCTAACTCCCGCCACACCTGGGCTGGCTGGGGAACTCCTGGTGTATAAAGCATTCCCTCCCTCCCCAGGTGTGGCAGCTGCTGGGTAGGACTCTACAGCAAGATGGAGCGACCGCCCTGATCCTTCCTGCCAGGTGTGGCAGTTGCAGAGCCAGAGATCCGGACTTTCTACCTGACATCGCCGCACACCCTCCCCTTGGAGGTCACCTCTCCTCCTGCTGTGCGACTCTTCCCGACTCTTCCTCTGCGGAACTCAAACCCCTCTGCCCGCCCACAACGGCGCCACGCCGTGAGCCTCCCTCTGTTCTTTCCCTCTTGCTCCCTTTTCTCCCGCCTAAGGTGAGTTTGTTTCCCTCAGGATCCCATCGTGTCTCCTCTATTGGGTTTTTACGGCCGTCATTCTTCATATTATATTTTAACGTCACCACAAGATTTATAAATATACATCACCAATGCAACAAAACCTACTTGAACTAACATGTCCCTTTGTGTGTAATGTAAGCTCCTCCCAACAGGGTAATGCTGTGTAACTCCTTCCACCCTGTGCTGTCCTGGGTTGTATATTTTAATTTAACACACGTTATAGGTCCCACAAAGCAATATTCCATCACTTTAAAGAATCAGTTGACGTTTAAAGGTGTTCGGTAAAAAAAAAGTAGTCTTTTATACTTATCCAGAGTTTTACAATTTCCAACACTTTTATGAATCCAAATTTCCATTTCCCTTTAGCCTGAAAAACTTTCTTTAGTAACATAGTGTGGGTTGTCTGCAAGGCTTTCTTCCAGCGTTTGATCATCTTGAAAATATCTTCGTTCTGCCTGCATTTCTGAAGGGCCTTTTCACTGGATGTGGAAATCTAGGTCAGCACCTCTTGTTTCTGCCACTTAACAGAAGCTGTTCTGTTTCCCGAGGCTTCCGTAGTTTCTGACGGAACAAACGCTCATCATTCTTCCTCGCGATAAGATGTGTCTTTTTATCTGCTTCTTTTAGGATGCTCCTCTTATAATAAACTTGATTTTGTAAGAAGTCATGCAAAGTTTTAGATTTTCAGAAAAATTGCAAAGATGATACAGCAAGTTCCCAAATATCCCATCTGCCTGATCCTTCTATCCCCTCTCTCCTCCCCACCCCATCTCTGTCTATCTCTGTGTCTATCTCTGTCTCTCTGTCTGTCTCTCTCTCTCTTTCTGTCTCCATCTCTCTCTGTCTCTCTCTCTCTCCATACTTTGCTTTTGGCATGTCTGTGTCAGCTCTCGCACCTGCACACCTGGCAGGTTCTCCCCCAGCTGCCGCGGCCCAGGGGCCGTCCCCGCAGAGAGCCGAGAGAGACGTCCAAGGGGAGGGAGGCAGGGACCCTGGAGAAGCTGACGGGCCTGGCTTGGGTCACAAGTTTCCTCCTGGACCAGCGTTGTCTCAGGGCTGGAGGGCGGGGTTTGCGTAGCCCCCCCAGGCACCGCGAGGCTCTGCCCGTCCCATAGGCCACCTGGCTTGAAGGGTCGTGGTTTCAGGCAAACTGACTCTTGTTTACTATAGGAGTCACAAAAACTGCCAAGCTCCAGTGATCAACTGTGTGTGCGTGTGGTGTATGTGTGTGTGTGTGCTCATGTGTGTGCGCTCGTGTGTGTGTGTGTGAGTGGGTGTGATTTTGGATAGACGTGTGTGTGTACCTGTGTTTGTTTCTGTGTGTGTGTGCATGTGTGTATGTGTGTGATTTCAGATAGACGTGTGAGTTTCTGTATGTGTGCATGTATATGTGTTTGATTTCAGATGGACGTGTGTATGTGTGTGTTTCTATGTGTGTGCATGTGTATGCGTGTGTGATTTCAGATAGACACATGTGTGTGTACATGTGTGTGTGTTTCTGTGTCTTGACCCCGGTTGTGGTTATATGAGTACATAGACTCTCGTTTATCAGTCGGTCAGTTCGATATTTGTGCGCACTTTGCTGTATGTTTGCTACATCTCAGTTTAAAAGGTCGTCCTCAGAATTAAACGTGGGGCATGGAATAAACTGGCTTATCCCCTCACAAAGCGAGTTTCCTGACTTCAGCCCAGTGTCGGAGCAGAAGTGTCTGTGGACGAGCGACAGGAGGGAGCTCAGCCCCGAAGGCAGGATGACTTCACCCTTGCGAAATGCTGGGAAGGGCACCGTGGAACATACCCAGTTTAATGCAGTTTATAAAAACTGCATTAAAAAGATGACTTTGCAAGTGGATGGAGAAAGCCATTGCTGGTGATAAATTTGTAGCAAGATAAATTGGGAAACAGACACACAGTATGAAACGAATTCTTAAAGAAAATGGAAAAGAAAATGAAAATTGATGGGGAAATAAACTAGACAGGTCCTTTAAACGGTATATAAAACTTGCCACAGAAAACCGCTGCCCAAACACTTTGAGTCAAAGTCTAACCCCGTGCGATTCCTTGGTGAGCACCGGCCAGGGACACTCGGAATTGCGAGTTTGCGTTGCTTGAGGTGCAGATGTGAGGAGGGTTCCCGAGAACCCAGGTACTGCTCTTTTTCCAAAGAGGATCTGGGCAGAGGAACGTAAATCTGTAGTTTCTTACTGGACTTACTAACTAAAAGCTGTCATGAAAGAACCTTCTAGATGGAACAGTGGTCACAGTAGGGCTAAGTCCCATTGTTCCTGCAGCGGACTTGCAACTTGTCCTGTTTTTCCAGATGTGTCCATTGCACCTAGACTTTAAAAGCAATTCCAGTGTGAGTTTATCCTCAGTGCAATCTTGGATGAACTCTGGAGTTGGACGGAAAGGATTTTATGTGCATAGATATGAAAAAAATAAAGCCAGCTGAAATTGCCTCTGGAAATAAATCTACCAACGTTATTAATGAAAGAAGATCTCTTCTTACTGGGAAAAGTACGATTTAAGGTGAGTTGCAGGCACGGTAAGTATCTCTGTCACATTCCTTCCTGTGTTTTATACTCTTGTTGAGTTAAATGAGCAGGAGGCCGTAGCTTCAGGCTGTTTCTGTATTTCGAGTTCCTTAGCCAGAAGCTGCAACCTGATTCAGGAAACACTTGTGCCCAGATCCGATCAGTAGTTTACTTTTCGTAACAAATTGCCAGGTTCCAGCCAATCACAAGCAGGCAGGTTCCAGCCAATCAAAGGCAGCCGCTGTCACACTGTGCCCAATAAGGCACATGCTTGGCTGTGGCCAGTTGGGGATTTCTTCTTTGCCTAGAAGAGCTCACTGCTCACCCTCAGGAAAGAGCCCTCTGAGCCCCTCCTGGTCCTGGGGCTGCCTGGTTCATGAGCCATTCTCTGCTCAGATAAACTCTGTTAAACTTAATTTGTCTAAACTTTTTAAACACTCTGTAAGTAGCATTTTTAAAATTCATAACCAATTTCCTGATTTTGTAATCTCTTATTAATGTCTTTTTCCTCCACCACACTTGAGGCTGGAGAGCGTGTCTGTCTTGTCCACGGTGTGTCTCCAGCACCCAGGACAGTGTGCAGCGGGAGACAGGGAACTGTCAAATGCTGCGTGCACAAACACGAGCCTGGTGAGAATAGTGGTAGGTTCTGTGGATTATTTAGGCTTCCAAGAAGTAGTGGTCCTTTTGTCTGCTTTGTCAAAGATGAGATGGCAATGTGCCATCTGGGTTCGGTGTCCTGTGGTACGTGTGTACTATGGAGTGCTACTCAGCCATGAAAAAGGATGCACTAGCACCTTTTGTAACCATGGAGCTGGAGACCATCCTTTTTTAAGAATGGAAAAACAAACAGCACATGCGCTCACTCTTAAATTGGAACTAACTGGTCAACACCCAGGCACACATACGGCAGTAAAACTCAATGGACACCAAGCAGGTCGGAGGCGGAGGAGGGGATGGGTAAATTCACACCTGTCGGGTACAATGCACACTATCTGAGGGGGTGGGCACACTTAGAACTTTGACTCAAGCTGCGCAAAACCAAATCACGTAGCCAAAACAATTGTACCCCATCCCATAATAATCTGAATTATCGCCAATGACCCTTGGCCCTTAAGCTCCTGTAGGCAGGAAGCAGTCTGAGAAGGCTGTGCAGCCCCCGAAGATGGGGTGTCGCCCAAGCCAAACCCAAACTGGGCCAAGGAGGACGATGGAGAAGGGAGAACATTTGAGAGGAAGAAAACAGAGAAAGAAGTAGTGGTCCTTGATCTCAGAGAAGATAAAATCTAATTAGGGAGAAAAGGTTAATGGTGTAGAACAATTATAAATTATATATATATATATATGACTTTGAGTAGGTGTCCAAAAATGAGTAGGATTTGGATAGATATTGCAAAATCCATGGGACATTTCAAACAAAGAGACGGATAGAAACAAGACCACCAACAATGACTTCGTGAGGGCCGATGTGGACGCCCCACTGGGAACGGGCTGGACAGTTGAGCGCACGTCTGTGAGCCATGGGTAAAGGACAGGACCGGGCAGTGCCCGGCACACGAGCTTCAGCTGATGAGGTTACGGCAGAGAGTTACAACGACAGCAGAAATTGGATGGATTCTAGGGAGAAACGCGGGAATCTGAGGAGTCATCGTCAAAGCAAATCCTATAAACCAGGCAACGTTTTCAATTTGAATGGGAACAATTAGAAACGAGAGGCAGAAAATGATGAGAGAGGAATTTTGATGAAAGAACCAGTGTCGTGTTACTGTCTGGCTGTGGATGACAAAGGCGTGGTACCAAATAAAGCTGAACTGCAAAGCGCTTGTGATTCTGAGGAGGCTATTTCCGTGCCCGCAGACTTTTGGTGGGTGCGCCACAATCTGGGAACGGCAGGGAGAACGGCGAGCTTGGTTCTAGAGGTGTTTGGTTTTGTGCGAGAGGGGAAAATCCCAGTGGAGTTTTCCGGCTGTAAACAAATCACAACAAGTCTGGTCATCATGGTTGTTGATGTTGGGTAGACGCATTCCTGTTGGGTCACCTTTTTCTGAGCTATAAAGTTTCGCTGTCCTGTGACATGTGACACGTACAGTTGGGAGGAGCCGCGGGTGGCGGATGGGTAAGGCCACGAGGGCGGACGGGCTCTCTGCAGGGAGAACCCGCGGGTGGCGGAAGAGAACCAGGGTGTCAACGTGAGCAGTGAGTGCCGCTCGCTCGTGAGACTGGAAGAGAATCCAGCAGCGAATGTGGGCTGAGGAGGTATCAAGGATGTGCTGCTTGTGTTTAAAAGGACGTTTGGAAGAGGTTAGAAGTGCCGTACAGCTTAAGGCGGCGGTTGGGAATTTGAGGAGAGACTCCATGCAGGAGTTTCGCTTCCAATACTGTTTTGTGCAGGAACGTGGATTGCAGTCTTCATCATCACTGCAAAGCTACACACTGAATCTGTACTTCAAGTTGAGCATTTGACTCCAGAGGCAATTTCACAGGCGCACAACACAGGAGAATTTTCATTGACCCAAATGAAAAGTGGTCATTTATACTCAAACCTCACAAAGTGTGCTGGATTCGAATTTGAGTTCCAAAATACTGCTCATCAAAAAAAAAAAACCCTTATTTTGGTTCCCCAGTCTCCATTTTTATTATTTATTACGTCGGTTGTACCTGGGGATGTGCCTGAGGTGCCTTAGACATGTTCGAAGTAAATCCGGAAACTTTAGATGTAGTTATGAACTCCCGTGGGGACAGGGGCACGCGTGGCTTTCTGTGTGGCAAGAAAAGCATGAGTCCCAGAGGGGCTGTCTCAAAAGACCCAGGCTATTTCTGGGAAGAAAAGACAGTCGGCGTGTTCGGTGGTTGCCGTCCCAGCACATGGAAAGGGGTGAGGAAGCATTGCCAATATTTTCACAGACATTTTAATACCTTTGCAAGGAGTTTGAAAAGCAGTAGAGGAACAGCGAGCGCAAGAGACAGAATAAAAGACGGAGAAGGAGCCGGTGCACGCATGTGTCAAGAAGGGCACGGACGTGCCGGAGACTTCACTGCACACGGACCGGCCCGTGGGGAGCTGCGTGTGCCCCACGGGGGAATGGAAAGGGAAGAACAGGAAGACGTGCTCACCGAGAGACAGGGCTATCGACATCTCGCTACATTGGGTTTGGTTTAGCTTAAATCTTAGTGATAAGGGCCATTTTTTCCCACTGTAAACCATTTTCCAAAGCTTGCAAATAAGTGTCATTTTTAGCTTGGTGGCCTAAGCCTCTGTCCCCGTCCCAAAGCCAGGGGACGATTCTCGTGTGCCCGTCAGTGCACTCGGACGCTGTCACGAGGCCACGACGCCATTCTTGGTACTGCTGACTTACTGAGAATATCCACTCGAGTGAGCCGTGCCAGGAAGCTTGGAAACCAGTTTTTCTTGGAGCCCAAGGCCTCTAAGTTTCCGAGCATTCAGAGCTTGTGACCTAGGGATTGTGTTTGTGCAAAAGGAACCACCTCGTCTGAGTCCCTGCAAGGCTCCCAGAGTTAACGCCCGGTCTGCACCACGAGAGTCACCCAGCCCCGGGTGCAGCGGCCGCTCTGAGGACGCAGGTGGCCTGCCTGTCACCAGCCCCTGGAATGCATCCACCTGCAACAAATGAACGTGAAATACGGATGAACTTGTGACCGAGCACTGCTGTTGCTATTTAACAATTTAACACAACATAACAAAAGCCATGTTCCTGAGTCTATTTGAAACTTTGAACTGCAGAATCTGTGACTAAACTTGGCAACCCATCCCAGGGCTGCCCTCAGATAAAATGGCTTAACCGGCAAGTTCCTTGTAGCCATTGGCAACACTGTATTTATGCTGCCACACACGCAGGGGCCCAGGGAGCCAGGACTGATATAGGCCTGTCACCAAGCACCTGGATTGTGGCATTTACTTGCTCCTTCTGAGACATGTCAGAGGATGCAATAACAAATTATATTGACAGTTATGCAAAGTATAGTTACATATTATCCATTTATAGTAATAACGTGTCACACTAAAAGAAAATTCACAATTTTATTTAGTTGACCGCATTAAAATCCGACAATTTATTTCATTTTCAATTCATCCATGAAATAGGTCTCATTTTCTATATTTTAAAGATGAGAATATTAGCTTATATAATTTAACAAAGACCACAAAGCAGCTAGGACCAGGCATACATCTTCTCACGGAGAGATCAGCGCTCTGTGCACGTAACACAACCGCTTTCCCCATCAACCGCCTGAGCGGAATAATTAAAAACTCATCATAAAACCACACTTTTAAAATAGTAGTATTATGATACAGGCACAAGAACAAATGGACCCATGGAATGGAACAGAACAGGGGGCTGAGGAATATAGCCAGATTTTGCAGCACGATAAAAATTCTGGAGCAAAATTATCCCATTATGATCATCCGAAAATAAGTTCTCACATGTCCTTAAGAAGTGTCTTATTTACAGGGAATCAACACAAATGCAATGCATCACTAAAATGTATGTGCACATAATGTATGCATGCACACATGCACACGTGCACACTGCATAAATGTACACATGCATACATGCACACATGAACACATGTAAATACTGCCATTGTGAACGACAACACTGAGTGACAAATAAAAGTAGAGGAAGAATGAGTGAGAGGGAAGACAGGCAGTGAAGGTAAAGGCATCCTCCCTCTGTGGACTTGGTACATGTGTCATTTCCCACCCTGGTAAGGCCACCCGTGTAGAGCGGTGGTTAGGAACATAAGTGGAACCAGGCAGCCCAGGTTTGAGTCCTGGTACTTTGTGATCTTGATGCCAGTTACAACCGTCGTGACCCTTCGGAAAGTTAACTGACCTGTGTTTAATGCCATCAATCGAAATGTAGGGAAAGTGGCCACGCCGCCTCCCAGGATTTGTGAAGATTGGGTGAGCGTGTGGAACAGTGGTTGGAACACGGCAAGGGCTCGATGGGTGTCGGCAACATCGTATTCTGGCCTCCTGAAACTTGAATACTTTCAATGAAGATTTAGAGTTTGCATAATAGGAGAAATTACAAGTATAGACCCTGGTGTTCGTAGACCTTGGCCCCAACCACACCTCTTCATATTTTGCACTGGGGACTAAGTTTGAACATGCATTTTGGATCTTTCAAATCATAGCCGACATATATATATATATATATATATATATATATATATACATATACATATACATGCACATACATTAAATGTGTTAGTGAACTTCCGTACAGAAATCTAGAGTAATTTTGCACCTAACTGAAGATTCAAGAAACAGAGAAGGGAGTGCTATAGTTTTTCCACCGTTAAGGAAAAGCCAGAGCCTACCTGATGTTGTCAAACGTTGTTATAATGTTAAGAGTCCTTTCAGGACACTGTCCAGTCAAACATTTTACAGGAATTCTGATCATCGCAATGAGTAATTTGGAATGGGCCCAAATTTCTCCTGAGATGCCACTGAGTCTGACCCGAGCGTCCTCATCACCCGTGGTGAGCTGGGACAGAGCACAGAGCACAATGTCCACATGTCCACACGGCGGCTTTGACCACCCGCCTGATCATGGGACGCAGATGGGCCGCACAGTGAACACCGTGTAAGGTGCACGGTGAGAGCAGGTCGGAGAGCGGGACACTCGAGCACACGGATGGGAAGATACAGAGACACCACCTGTCTCTGCCAGGAACACCCACGCGTGGGAAAGTGAAGCTGCGTGTGCATTCTGAGCTCAGGAACGTGGAAGTCAGCGCCGCACTGAAGGGAGCCAAGAAACGTGTGTGACGCAGAGCGTGAGACGCACGAGACACGGTTTCCGCTGTGGGTGCGCGTGCACCCCTGGCCCGACTCCCAAGTGCACCTGTGGGCGCCGTGTCTTCTCGGCCTGTGAACACCTCCCCCTCCTCCCGGGCCTGGCTGAACTGCCTCCTCTAGTTTCCCACAGCACGTGCTCATCGCAGACCCAAACACGGGTGTGTGTGTCAGCGCACCCGAGCAGGCAATTAAACCAGACACGTCGATGTGGAATCGTGGACCTTTTTGTTCCTGGAAGCAGACTGTTTCTAATTCCCTCCACCACTTGGAAGGCACGCCGTCATCGCGTGCCGGAGTTCTTCGCCCTTCAGCTTCCTCCAATATCCTTTTCCCTAATCTTCAAAGTTCTGTTTTTCTCTCAGGCAACGCAATTTAATAACCGCTCCGTCTGACACAAACTCCAGGAATCCTTGGAGAGCCTCACGCAGTCTGCACCGGGTGCGTCAGGCACGGAGCGATTTCCGCAAAGAAAACATTTATTTTTTTTCTTGAGTGTCTTCAGAAATCGCTTCCTTTTCTTTCACAGGACGTGGGGAAATACATTATTGTTTATCTTGGGATGACAGAATTCTCCGAATTATCCAGGGAAGGTCACAGCAGAGCTGCTTGTCACGAATTCCCTTCTTGAAAACCACTTGGGACGGGACGGGGGGTGAGCCGGGAACAGAGCCGCAAAGCGTTTCAGAAGGAAGGTCGTTGTGCGAAGACGAGACGCGGTGATAGGTCATACGAGCATTTCACAAAAGTAAAACAAAATTAAATTAAATGACATCAAAATAAAAATAAATCAAGAAGAGAAGGAAATCCAAAGGAAATCCAGAATGAAACTTGATGGAAAATGCCCAACTGTAGAAAACAGCCTCATTTTTATTATCTTTTCTGAGAGAAATTTTTGGAGATAAGTTTGATTCCTTTCTTTGCAACTAGAGTTATTGGCAGAGCCAGTTTAAGAAAACAGTCTATTTTGAGATTCATCAGCCTTCAATATACTGTTGTAAATATTCTGTACCTAAAACCTGTAGTCATTTTTCAGGATTGTAGTTTGGGACTATTTCGTAATATGTCTGCATAGAACATGTTTTTCTTTTAATCATAGTTATAATACACTAAAAGATGATTATTTTCATTGAATTTAAAGCTGAGTGTGTGTATATGTGTTGTCTGTGTGTGTGCATGTGAGAAGAAAGAAAGAAAATGAGAGAAAAATATCATTAAGATGTTTTTGAAAAGTATACAGCAGGTTGTGAGCATCTGCTAAAGTCTCACTGTGCATCACTCATATTCTTCAAAAATGCCAAAGATGTGGCATTTATAAACGATATCCTCGTATTCACTCCTTTCTAAGCACTATGGGTGCACTAAACTGTCATAATTCTTTAAAGCAAGATTAAGTCTCAGGCTGGGCGCGGTGGCTCACGCCTGTAATCCTAGCACTCTAGAGGCCGAGGCGGGCGGATTGCTCGAGGCAGGAGTTTGAAACCAGCCTGAGCAAGGGCGAGACCCGTCTCTACTGTAAATAGAAAGAAATTAATTAGCTAACTAAAAATATACAGAAAAAATGAGCCAGGCATGATGGCGCATGCCTGCAGTCCCAGCTACTTGGGAGGCTGAGGCAGGAGGATCGCTTGAACCCAGAAGTTTGAGGTTGCTGTGAGCTAGGCTGACGCCACGGCACTCACTCTAGCCTGGGCAACAAAGCGAGACTCTGTCTCAAAAAAAAAAAAATATTAAGTCTCAATAGTCACGTATTTTAATTTTTGAATCATTTGGTAGCACATCAGTAATATTAACTTGGAAGTTATAGCAACTTCCATCATTTTAGCACCAATATTTTCATTCTTATCCTAGTAAGCAAAAGCTCAACAATCATTTTAAAAGTAACTTTTTAAATAGAAAAGGTGAACTCATGGCAAGTCCACTCCTTAGGGAAACAGCGATTCAACAGCGTGCGATGAAAACAGCCTCATACGCTCTTTAACACAGATGTGACTTAACAACACAAAGAAAATGCTACTTTGGACCAAAGTGCTGTATTTTGTGTCATTGAATAGGTTCTTCACCCACCGTCGTGTACTTCAAGTTACTTTGTGTAGAATTAGAGTTTTGAAGGGTGAACTAAGGTTCAACAGAAGAAAGACCAGTTTGTGCAAAGACAGGGATGGGGAGGCATGACTCAAAGCTAGGCCTTCACTGGCCTGTTTACGCCCTGTCACCTGACACGTCTCTGCGGTGGAGTCAGCCAAGATCGTCGGCGGGAGGGGGAGGGCACGCGTGATCTGGGAACAGAGCGAAGCTAACTGGCCCACGTGTGATGGGGCCACCATCCCGACCTCGTCGCCACGGCGGCCTAACAAACTGAGTTACAGCCACAGCAGCTTTGGTACATCCTGACGCTCTCATGCTCGTCTTTGATTATTGAGAGTCTATTTTAATAGCAGCCACCCACTCTGTCACCACCTGCCAACCTCGCATGTTGTATAGACAAGTGGATTCAAAATGCATTGCTCCTTGCTCAGTATTCAGAACAGCAAACACAGAACAAGATGATTGAAGCAGCGCCTACATCCATGAATGGCCAGTTTCGTTATGTGAACTGTGTCATGCTGGTGTATGTTCTTACAACGTCATGCCTTGATATTTTAGAATAACACGTACTGATGATATTTGATTATGGAAACAACAGACAGCGTTAAAAGGAAATTGGATGCAGAAAAGCTGTGCTTGTCCATGAGAAACTAAGAGTGGTGGGTACCAGAGGCACTGCTAGGCTGATTTGGATGAGAGGACCCTTCGTGGATTGTCCCAGAGCCACGGAGGCTTCCTGGGGACAAAGCCCGGGCCTCCCGGTCCCCTATAGCAGGAAGGAGAACCTCTCAAAGGACGCTGGCCTCTCCAAGGTCGAGGTGAGTTCAGCCAAGCTGTGAGCAACGGTGGACGTGGTGGGAAGGATTAGAAGCTGGAACATCACCAGATGAAACAGTATTTTGTTTATGCTGAAAATCATCCATGGCTCCACACCAACTTTATGGAGAAAAGACAGGGAAAGGCAGCGGAGCAGGGATTGAAAACGGCGTTTGCACAGCCTGCCTGTTCTCACGTTGCCTGGGGTCCAGGGCCTGACTCGGCTGGGTCCACCCTCCTCCTGGACCGATCTTCTATCAGTGACAAGAGCCTGGCCCACACGGAGCGTTGGAGATGGGGCTCCAGGGGCTGCCCGGCACGGGCAGGATCGCGCTTACCCTAGCAGGTGAGCAGCACCCTCTGGTTCGCACGACGCTCACTTTCTCCGGAAACAAGAAATACCAAGACAACGTGAGAATATTGCCTATCCCATGTCTTTCTGTTTGCAGTGTTCTATACACCACCAAAATTACGAGATATGCAAAGAAACATGAGCCTCACAAAGAAGATTAAAAAAAAAAAATCCACAAGTGGTTCTCTGGCTCCGGGATTGGAGCTGGCAGATGAGACTTTGAGAGTGATGGTTGCAGCGATATTTAAAGATTGATGGGGGAAAGGAAAAAGAGTGAGTGAATGGACTAGATGACAAGCAGGTAAAAGCAAGTTGGGAGAAGCAGCCAAGTGGACGTCAGAGAGCGCAGTGACGAGAGCAGAAGTTTTAGACGAGCATCTGACAGGCTAATGGCAGGACGGAGAGTGGCGAGGGTAGATGTTTACATTTGGAACCGTATCCATAGAAACTGTTTACAGGAGAGCTCAGAGGACAAACATGAAAAGCTGCCCTGGGTGCCAACATTGAAAGATCTACACTCAGGTTTCAGGTCTCGACAAGCAGAGCAAAGTCGGGACTTTGCAAAAGAAAGCCTTAGACTTTGAGGCCTGCAAGCTGCGGCTGCCCAGTGCTCAGACAGGTGATTGATTTTGTGAACACATGAGATAAGCTTATGGTATCAATATTTACAGTGCTGTAAATTTATTTTATCTTTCTCATGATTTTCTCAATAACATTTTCTTCTCTCTAGCTTACTCTATTATAAGAAGCCAGTATATTATACATGCAGCAAACAAAATATGTGCTAATCAAACCGTTTATGTTATCGATAAGGCTTCCAGTCAACAGAAAGCTATTGGTAGTTAAGTTTCGGGGGAGTCAAAGCTGTATGTGGATTTTGACTGTGCTTGGGGTGGGTGGGGTCGTGCCCCCCAACCCCTGCTTTGTTCAAGAGTCGACTGTACTTATCATTAATTACTTGGCTAAACCAAAAGCCAAGAAATGAGGATAAAAATGAAAACAAAACAGAAGAGATATAAGTCAAAAACAAACAGCAAGATGGTGATTTTATACCAAGCTCAATCGGCCATTAGAATAAATATAAACTGGTTAAAACATTCAAGTTAAAAGGTAGAGATTGTTAATGAAGTAAAAGAAGCAAAATTCATAGTCATGAGGTTGTTCCAATAAAGTAACTTGCTTTGGTTTTAATACTCTTTCATGTTCTACACTCTACATTTCCACCAATCATTTTGCTGTGTGTCTTTTCCTGAAAGAGTGACATGAATGTTACAGGGAATGTTTTTGATATCTGGAGTAATTCATTAAAAGGCAGAGAACTCAGCATCTCCAATAGTCAGCAGGTGGAGCTGACGGGAGATAAACTCCAGGGCAAAGACCTTCGTTTTGACACAGGGTCACCTGCCAGGACGACCCATGAGGGAGGTCTACGTCCTCAGCTCACTGGTCACCCTCATGTCCCCGGAGCTGGACCTGGGTGGTCAGGAAAGCTCTGGTGTCTCTCACAGCCTGTGTTTCGGCATCCCGCCTGGTCCCTTTTCTGGCACTCGGAGCCAAAACCCAAGGCATCCCGTGTTCGACAATAAACCCATCCTCCGGGCGTCACAGGGCGGGAGGTTCAGGCCAAATCCATCCCTGCGGTCCTGCGTCCGGCTGCGCCGGGGCACGCGTGCCTGTCTGCCCCTTGGTGGAAAGGATCAGAGGGCAGCTTGAGGTCTCAGGACCACATCCAGACCCGGGGAGTAGCATCGAATGCCAACGTCACAGAGACCGACCCCAACGAGTGCTGGTGAGCACACGTGGAACGGAAACTGACACGAGGGCGCCTCATTCCACCTGCCTGAGACCAATCCAGGACTCTGGCCCCCGAGTGGCAAGCAGGGCTCTGTCTGAACACGGAGCACACGTAGGGGAGAGAAGCCCCTCCTCGCCTGGGCCCTGGCCCTCCAGGGGACATACCTCTTGAGGAGTGGGCTGTTCCACTCAGCGGGGAAAATATCCGCTCTTCGCTTCCAAGACGGCGTCTCAGCCGCATTCCCAATCAATGCAGCCCGCTCGGCCACTGTGGCCGGCGGTGCCCTGCCGTGGGGTGCTCGGGGTGGCAGTTGGGTTTAGGGTGTGCAGGGTTGAGGGGAGACTGCCCCGCTGAGAGCTGCGGTGAGGCTGCCGTGCCTGGGCAGCTGCTCCGAGCCAACGCCGGGGGACAATTTGGATTTAGGGTTTATCTGAAAGTAGCTTCAGATAGCAGCCACATGGGCTTACTGTTTCTTATAGAAGTTGCAGGTAAGTTATCTAAAAAGTCTCCATTTTTTTTTTTTCTTTCTTGAGACAGAGTCTCACTCCGTTGCCCAGGCTAGAGTGAGTGCCGTGGCGTCAGCCTAGCTCACAGCAACCTCAAACTCCTGGGCTCAAGCGATCCTCCTGCCTCAGCCTCCCGAGTAGCTGGGACTACAGGCATGCACCACCATGCCCGGCTCATTTTTTCTATATATATATATATATATATATTAGTTGGCCAATTAATTTCTTTTCATTTATAGTAGAGACGGGGTCTCGCTCTTGCTCAGGCTGGTCTTGAACTCCTGACCTTGAGTAGTCCTCCCCCAGGGCCAGGGGACGACTGAGACAAGTGGGCGGTGGGCGGGCTGGGGAGTGGAGGGCTGGCCCGGCACCTGTAATCCCAGCACTCTGGGAGGCCGAGGCGGGAGGATCACTTGAGCTCAGGAGTTCGAGACCAGCCTGAGCAAGAGCGAGACCTCGTCTGTACTGAAAAAATAGAAAGAAATTAGCTGGGCAACTAAAAATATATAGAAAAAGTTAGCCTGGCATGGTGGCACATGCCTGTAGTCCCAGCTACTCAGAAGGCTGAGGCAGCAGGATTGCTTGAGCCCAGGAGTCTGAGGTTGCTGTGAGCTAGGCTGACGCCACGGCACCCTAGCCCGGTCAATAGAGTGAGACTCTGTCTCAAAAAACAATAACAACAAAAAACAAAAAACAAAGCTCCTATTCTGTGCCTCACATGCAGTTGGATATTTTAATTTGTCTCCTAAAAATATAATTTTGGTCCCATGTATAAACTTAATGAAAATTATCACATAGCCCCCTACAAAATATGCTGTGGCTGGAGTTTATGCCCTGCTACCCAGATGGGAGTTGATTTCCCTAATAAATGTGTTGCATTTTTCCCATCACAAAATTTAGTATAAATGAGTGTCTCTTCATCCCAATTTTATTTCTCCTTTTAGGCAAAGCATTTTTCACCTCCAACAGCTGAGCTTTTCAAAAAGATTTGTTTATGAGCAGAATATTTTTTTTTAGATGCTGTATATTATTAATCTTTCTGAGAATTGGCTCAAAATTTTACTTAGAAAGTATTGCGGAGAAGGTTTCATAAATTTAGTTAGACACATGCTTAGGGAGAATGAAGAGTTCAAAGGGATTAATAAAAAAAGGCCACAAATTATATGGTTCTGTTTACACAAAATTTTGGGACTAGGCAAAACAGCTGTTTTGGTTTTTCCAGAAGTATTTTGTTTATTTTTTGTTTGATTTTTGCTCCCAGAACTATTGAGGTTGTTGTAGCTCCTTTTCCTTTCTGTGTGAAGTGTAGATTCAGTGTGTTTATATCTACAAAATAGACATCGGAATTTGATTGGGAGTCCACCGATCAAATTGGGGGGAAAATAGGAGAATCCACACATTTAAAATGCCAAGTCTGCTAGCTATGAAACCATGTATTTCTTCCATTTATTTAGATCTGTTTCTTCTTTCTTTCATTAATGCTGTTTTGCTTTTAGCAACAGATTCTACACATGTTTTGTTATATTTACGCCTAAGTGATGCATTTGCTTTGGTGCTATTGTAAATGGTTCTTTAAATACATTTTATTGTGTATATTTAAGATTTATAGCATGACGTTATGAGATAGTAATATAGTTGCTATAGTGAAGAAGATTAATATGTCTACTATCATCCCACATAGTTAACTTTTAGTGACAGAAGCAGCTAAAATTGATTCACTTAATAGAAATCCCGAATACAACACAACTGTCTTGACTGTGGTCCTCCTGCCACACACAGATCTCAGGGCCGGTTCACCCTGCGCACCTGCCATTCTGCGTCCTCTCACCGGCGTCTCCCCTCCCCCACTCCCCACCCCCACCTGTGGCCACCACTGTTTCCTTCTCCGTCTGTGTATCTGGGCTTTTTCCTTTACATTCCATAGATACGTGGCACCAGGCAATAGTTCCTCTCCGTGTCCGGCTTATTCCTCTCACCGCCATGTCCTCCAGCTCCATCCATGGTGTGCAAATGGTATTTCTGAAATTCAAATTCTAAATATTTATTATTGTATATAGAAATACTTTTAGCTTTCATATAAGTTGTTTAGTTTATAGGAACAGAGATAATTGTGATATTACTGATTTTGGATGTTTCTTATTTCTAATATAAGCATTTAATACTCTAAATTTCCCCCTAAGCATTGCTTTAACTGCATCCTGCACATTTTGATACGTTGTATTTTCATTTTGGTTTAGTTCAGAATATTTCTCATTTAACATGAGACTTCTTTTTTGACCCATGAGTTACTTAGAAGTGTGTTATTTAATTGCCATGTATGCAGGCATTTTCCAGATACACTTTGGGTGTTCACTTTCAGTTAATTTTATGATGGTCTCAGAACATATTTTGTTCTTTCTCTGCCCTTTTACCATTTTAAAAGTTTACGGCACAGAATATCGTCTATCTTGGTGAAAATTTCAATTTTGAATAAAATGTATTTTGCTGCCATTAGGTAGAATCTTCTACAAATATCAATATTAACTGGTTAGCAGTACTTAGAAGAAAACATAAGAGAAAAGATTAATGATCTTCTATTTGGCATACTTTTCCTAAAGACTATATAAAAATCATATATTATAAATAAAAAATGTAAAAGCTTTTACTCTTCAAAATACACCATCAAAATTATTTCACAGACCAAGAGAAACTATTTGCAAAGTAAATATCTGACAAGAAGCTTTGGTTCTAAATACATAAATAACTTTTAATGCAATGGTGGCAAAACAAACCAATGCAAATATGGGTGAAGATTTTGACGGCTACTTTAAAACAATAGCGAGAACACATGCACAAATGGCAAACAAGCAAAGGAAAATGTGCTCATAAGCATTAGTCTCCAGGGAGAAGCGAGTTAAACTGCAAAGACGTATGCCACACACCTATCTAAATGCCCAATATTTAGGCATGGGACCATGCCAAGAGTTGGCAAGGAGAGAGAACAGTGTGAACTTACACGCTCCCAGTGGGAAGGTAGAACCATCCTGGGAACCAATTTAGCCAATTCACAAAATGTTAAACATACACCTACCCTGTGACTCCGTTATTCTACTCCTAGAATTAACATACTTGAAATGCAAAATTTGGGGTGCAAATGCTCATATCACCTTTCATTTGTAATGACTCAAAACTGGAAATCTACTAGTAAACGCCCATTGCCATGTAAATGGGTGAACAGACGGTCTACGCTCACGTGGTGGAATCCATCCGACCATGAGAAGAAACTCGCTACTGATGCATGTGACAGGTGGAGGCGGCCAAGATTGTTACGGGCAGTGAAGAAGCCAGATAGAGATGGAGAAAGAGCAAAATACTGCAACACTCCATTTACACGGAATTCTAGAAAATAAAAACTGTTTTGCAGGAACAGAAATCGGACTGACGATTGCCTGGGGACTGGGCAGAGGGAGGAAACCTTTTGGTTTGGTGGAAATGCATTTTATGGGCACACACATATATCACTATTCTCCAAGTTAATTTACACAGATGCAATTTATTTTACAGCAATCATACCCCACTAAACATAAGATGAAATAAAACATTTCGAGTCAAACAAAAGCTGATAAATGTCTTGCCATTGAACTATATTAGAAATCAATAATAAAAGAAGTTCTTCAAGTTGAAGGAAAAAAACTCAAATAATCCCAGAGGTTGGCAGGGAGATTCAAGAAGGAATAAAGAATGAAAGAAAAGGTAAATGTAAAAAAAATTAACTGTTTAAAACAGCAACTGTAATACTGCAGCACGAGTTTAGTAAGGTATGTAGCAGAAAAATTTTATACAGTAATATTAGTGTAAAAAAAATGAAGTTAACTATTGGAAGCTTATTGCACTTTCAAGGAAATACCAAAATTAGTAATGTATTGTATTCTCTGGGGTAACTGCTAAAAGAGTAATAAAATAATGTAACTAAAATTTAATGGCAAAGAAAAATTGACGAAAATAACTGAGAAATCTGAGAAAACTAAGAGAAATCAAGAAAGATGGAACAAAGGAACAAAACAGACGAGACAAATAGAATCCAATAGTAAGATGGTAGCCTTAAACACAATTACATTAGCAATAATATTAAATGTAAGAAACTGAACAATCCAATTAAAAGGCAAAGATGGTTTGTATTTTTTTTTAAAAGGACTCAGCAATATGAAATTTGCAAGCGGTACATTCAAATAAAAGGGTTGAAAATAAATGGATATAAAATAAGAGTCATGAAAACATCTCTAATAGGTATTTGCTGTAGCTGAATCGCCAGGAGAGTTGATTTTAATTGAGGCAAAAAAAATATTGCATAAGATAAAGGGAGGTTTCATAAAGCAAAACAGGAAGGCACAGAGCTCATACCTGCAAGTGCGCCTGATAACTTTGTCAAACATGCAAATAAATTAACCCAATCAAGGAGAGAAAGAGAAATATCCCCAAACGGAGCTGAAGATTTTGACACTCCTCTGTCAGAAGCTGATAGCATAAACAATCCAAAGACGGTGTGAAAATAGAATCGAAGGACACAACTGAATTTCCTCACTGCTATGTGCAGAGCTTGGCACCCAGCACCTGCAGTGTAGACCCCTCGTCAGGTAATTAAGGAGCAGATACCGAATCGACTCAGCCATAAACCATGTCTCTACAAATTCAAAACACACAAACATTCAAATCACACAAACTATGTTCCCTTGTACAATGCAATCACACACAACAGAAAGGCAACTATGATAACCATATAAAACACTCCTGTATTATTTATGAGCGCCAGAAGGAGTCTAGCGGAAATTGACAATATTTTGAATTGAAAAATGATGAAAATATGCTGCATCAAACCTCTTGGGAGGTAACGGAAGCTGTGCTTAGAGAAAGTTGTATAGCCTCGAATGCATATTTCATAGGAAGGAAGGTTTGTAATAAAGCTGCGCTTCCACCCCCAGGAGCTAGGAGAGGAACAGCAAATCAAACCCAGAGGCGGAAGGAAAGAAATTATGAATGAAGATGAGAAACTGTAAAGCTTCCTGGATGAGCAGGTCTCCGTCCGATTCTCTGTTGTGTAAATTGCTCTAACTAAAAAGCCACCAAGGCTAATTTTTACTCACATTCTTACATGTTCTAGGCATGGTGTTGTAAACTAAAATGCTCACCCCCCTCCCCCACCAGCTGACTAAATGGACCCCCTCGTGGCCAAAGGAATATCCTAAAGCAAAATTGCCTGTCAGGAGGAGGGAGGTTAGACATACCTTATCATGCCTCACTCCCTTCTTGGAGACTTCCTTTGCAACCCATTAACAGGCCTAAGGTATGCAAGACACACCTGCAGGCCCTTAATTTATGCAACAAATGGTGGCTTATCTCTGGCAAACAGTTTATGTTAAAACATTCCAAACCTTTAGACAAAGCTTAATGTCTTTAGCCAATTACAATCCGAAGAATCTTTAAACCCACCTATAACCTGTAAGACCCCCACTTCGAGATGGCCCTCCTTTTTGGGCCAAACCAATGTACGCCTCCCACGTATTGATTGATGGCTTTACCCGTAACCCTTGTCTCTAAAATGTATAAAAACCAAACTGTCACCCGGCCACAGCGAGTCCACTTGCCCAAGGCCTCTTGGCAGTGGCTCCGGGTCATGGCCCTCCAGTTTGGCTCAGAATAAATCTCTTTAAAATTATTTTGCAGAGTTTGGCTTTTTTTCCATTGGTAGTGTTAAGCTCTGCAAGAAACACAAAATGCAGTTTAGCCGAGGAGCGGAAACTAACACGCTAGATGTTAAATAAAAGAACAAGAGATAACAGTTTAAGGGATGAAACAACTTTCAAGCAGCTAAACTGCAAACAAACAAGCAAACAGTAAACCCTGCTGTGAGCCGTCCGGCCTCCCCGGCGACAAGGCGAGTGATGAGCACCCAGGCTTCAGCCAGCGTCGGGGACAGCTCCGTGCCCGCCGGGCAGGCTCACAGACACGACACCTGCACCCAGGACAGCCGGGTCCTCCTCAAGCGCCTCAGTTTGACCTTCCTTCTGCCCCTCCCCGACCTCAGGGTGGGAACAGGAAAACCATCACTGCCACCTTAACGATGAAGAAGCTGGGACTTGGGAGGTGACCTTCCTACAGTGTCCCTGCCACTGGGGGCGAGTCCTCCCTCCTGCCCCTGCCCCTCCTCGGCCGTCTTCTCGCGATGGGCACTGGGAGCTCAGAAGGAGGCGGGGGCTGCAGGCCAGAGACGACGGCAGGCGCGTTTGGAAAAGACTGGCGTGAGCTGTGCCGGGCAGGTGGGGAGCGCCGGGGGGAGGGAGGGAGGGGGGTGGCCGGGCAGGTGGAGAACGCCCACGGCTGCACACGGGAGAGATGTGCCGAGCACGCTGGCCCAGCCTGCACACAGACATGCTAAGACATGCAAACAGACTGCTTTTTCCTTAAAGCACTAACTAGGCAGAACTCCCGTGTCTGCTTCTCACATGCTTTCCATCCAGCTGCGGCGCTACGTGCAGCACGGCTAGACCCACACACATGTCCGGGCTGGACCCACACATGCCCGCTGCCCTGGAGGAGGCTCGGACAGGGACAGGATTGAATCTGGGCAGCGTCACATGCCGCGTCGTGTCGCGGAGGTGTGCATGCTGGGAAGGTGAGGGCCGGCGCCAGGCCGAGCTCGGCGTGTGCCACTCGCTCTGCCATGTTTGCTGGGTCAGGCGATAGCCTCAGACAACAGGGGACATCCATCTGCTGCGACGCGGCAGAGAGTCCTGCCCCATCCCGGCCGCGGCGAGACACGGATCACCCGGGACACCAGGCCATATGACAAACGCTCATGAATAACAGCCCTGTCGCTGTTGTGAAATGCAAATCCTAGAGTTAAGAATGTTTTTCGACATAAAGTCATGGGAATGGCGGTCCAAGTGCCAAAACAAAGTTATATAACAGGAATAATAAATTAAAGCTGTCGAGCAGCAGACGGGGGAGAGGAGCAGCTCACACGGGCTCACACGGACGCTCACGCGGGCAGCAGCCACGTCAGCGGCGGCCACTGCCACGGTTTATTTAGAATTTATAAGCGCACTTAACTCCAGAGCCTCACACATCACTGCTTAGGCATTCTGACAAGAGTGTAGATAAACAGAAAGAATTAACTGTTGTAGCTCCTTCTTCTTTCTCTCATAACTGGCTTGGCAAACAAAAGGAAAACACTGAAAGTGTCTCGCAGCTGAGGCTGCAGGAATCAGGGCCGCAGCAACGCTCGCCACGGGCAGTTTCTGTGCCTCGGAGGATCGACACCAGGAAAGCAACCCCGGACTCAGCGCCCAGGAATATGCCGGAACTTTACCTGCTCCTCGACTCCAGTGCACGAACTGTTCAGAACATTCAGCTGCTGTGAGGTGATGACAGTCTGTAGGTTTATGTTTTATAAAGTTTCATGGTCGTGAAGTAAGATTTCCAAATCTTTGCCTGGACATTGCAGGCTGTTTGACCACAAGCAATTCACTTTGTCTCTCAAAGCCTCTCTTCCTTCCTTCCTTCCTTCCTTCCTTCCTTCCTTCCTTCCTTCCTTCCTTCCTTCCTTCCTTCCTTCCTTCCTTCCTTCTTTCTTTCTTTCTTTCTTTCTTTCTTTCTTTCTTTTTTTCTTTTGTTTTTAAGATAGAGTCTCGCTTTGTTGCCTGGGCTAGAGTGCCGTGGCATCAGCCCAGCTCACAGCAACCTCCAACTCCTGGGCTCAAGCAATCCTCCTGCCTCAGCCTCCCGAGTAGCTGTGTTTACTCATTTCTAAAATGAAATAAAAATAGTGTCCACTCTTAGGGGCATCCTGGATATTTATAGAAAAGATGCGCCAAAACTGTCCGGAGCGGCACTTTCTACTCAGATCTTTACCGACGCGATTTTGTTATGGCTGCGTCATCGTGTGACTTGCCTTCTTCCTCAGTTACTCACTTGCATCAAATCACATTTTTCGAGGTGAAACCAGCCAGAATAAGGGAGCCGAGGGTGGTGGAATGGGACGGGGCACTCCCGTGACTCGGATGAGAGGGAGCCCCTCCCCCATCCAGTGGCCCCAGAACCCGCTGGGATGGCGCAGGCCTGAGCCCTTCCCCCTGCCCAGAGGAGCCAGGGAGCCCGGGGGACGCCGTCATGGGGTCTCCCCACCAGCCAGGAAGGAATCTTTGTCCCTGAGGCTCTGGGAATCCCTTCCTCTCTCAGACGTGCAAGTGACAAATGTCATTATTCTGGGAACCAAGAAAAGCACAAGTGGAGCGAGAAAAGATCATCAGCTGATGCCGAGAGCAAGATGAACCAGGTTTTAGAATTATTCAAAACGGGAGTGTTAAAGCAGCTTTCCATTACTAAAAAGTCACATAATCAATTACAAATGCTCTTGAAATAACAAACAGAAAATCTTAGCAAAAACGTAGACGTCATAAAACAGTCAAACGGACATTATAGAAGTGAAGAAATATCATGACATACATTTAAAAATTCCCTGACTAGGCCAGGCGTGGTGGCCTCACACCTGTAATCCTAGTACTTTGGGAGGCTTTAGGCGGGAGGATCGCCGAAGCCCAGGCATTCGAAACCAGCCTGAGCAAGAGTGAGACCCCCGTGTCTACTAAAAATAGAAAGACATTAGCTGGACAACTGAAAATATATAGAAAAAATTAGCCAGGCATAGTGGCGCATGCCTGTAGTCCCAGCTACTTGGGAGGCTGAGGCAGCAGGATTGCTTGAGCCCAGGAGTTGGAGGCTGCTGTGAGCTGGGCTGACGCCATGGCATTCTACCTGGGCAACAGAGTGAGATGCTGTCTCAAAATAAAATAAAATAAAAAAAACAACAATGCCCCAACTAGTCTCAGGGTAGAGCTGTCACTGTGAGAAAGGAGGGTAGAGCAGGGACCCTGAGCACAGATGGGGGCAGGGGTGTGTCACTCAATCTGAGCATCTTGGAGGATGTGACGAAGGACAGTGGGTAGTTTCAGGGGCCCGCAGGAGGCCAACGGAGGAGCCAGCATGAACACTGGGGTCCCAGAGAGCAGGAGGAGGTCAGGACTGAGGAGAACTCAGAGACCCCACAGGAAAGCACACCAAACACATCATGATTAATCCTCCAGAAACTAAAGACAGAATGGCCTGAAACCGCAGGAGAGAAACAGTGCATTGCCGACGGGTGAACGTCAACGCAAGTGCTGGCAGATTCCTCATCCCAGACGGCGGAGGCTGGAGAGAAGTTACTCAACATTTGTTCTTTTCTTTTCTTTCTCTTTGCTTCCCACAGTTCTCAATCGCTGGAGGAAAAGAGCTGTCAACTGCAAATTCTATATTTGGAAAAAAAAATGATCCCTGAGGAATGAGGGGGAAATAAAGACATACTCAGAGAAAGGCAAAGTAAAAACAATTTGTTTCCAGCACATCTTTGCTTAAAGGTCAGCTGGATACAAATTTTAAAGTATAAAGAGAAGATAAATAGAAGAATCTTGGAGCAACAGGATGAAAGAAGGAATGAGAGAAAGAGCAGAAACGTGAATATATATGTTCCAGTAATTTTCCTCATTAGCTCTATAAATTACATTTGATGATTATGATAAAAACTGTTACTCCATTTGATAATCAATACGATTATATTTAAAAGGAGGGAGGGCAAAAGGACCAAAATGAAAGTGTAGTTTCCACATTTTACTCAGAATGGTAAAATGTTCATGCAAAGAGATTGTGATAAGCCACCTGTTGTAATACCCAAACCAGGTACTATGAAAATTATACAAAGAGATACCCCCAAAACCACTAGAAATAAACTAAGATAGAACCCTAAATAATGGTCAAGTAACGCAAAGAGGGACAAAAAAAGTTAAGGGGAACAAGGAACAGAGGAAATTAGTAGAAACCAAATAAAATTACAGAGATGAGTACTAACATATCAATCATTACATCAAATGTAAATGGTCTAAATAGATACATAAAAAGACACAGATTGGCAGAGTATACAGAGAAAATAACTTCGACCTATGTACACTTTTTAGGAAACTCATTTTAAGTTAAATGATATAGCTATTTTGAAAGTAGAAGGATGAAAAAGATAAACTGCGCAGCAATTAATCTAGAGAAGCAGAAGTGGCTGTATTAATGTCTGATACAGGGCTTTAAAGCAAAGAAAATCACTAGAGACAAAGAGACATTACATAAAAAATCAATCTAGCAGGAAGTTATGATAATCCTGAATGTGTACGCAACATATAACGGAGCCTCAGAATAGACGAATCATCAGCTGATGTGCTGAAGGCAAAAACAGACAAGTCCAAAACTATTGTTGTGGATTTGAATACCTCTCTCTCGGCAACTTATAAAATTAACAGCAGGAAAAACAGCTAGGACACATAAGATCTGAAAACATAATCAACTAACAGCATCTACTTGCCATGAATAAAACATTCCACCCAACAGCAGCAGAATATTCATGTTTACAATGTCTGTGGGACTGTCACCAGTACTGTCACCTGGGCCATGAAATAAACCTCAACAAATTGAAAAAAAATGAAGTTATAATATAGTCTGTTCTCTACATAAGGGAAGAAAACCAGAAATCAGTGACTGAAAGTCAACAGGAAACTATCTACACAAAAGGGAATTAAATAACAGACTTCTAAACAGTCCATGGATCAAGAAAATCTCAAAATTTTAAAAAATACATAAAACGGAATGAAAATGAAAACACAGCATTTCAAAATACCTACAGCGTGGTGAGAGCGGCGCTGGCGGGAATCTACGGCTCTGGCTGCTTATGTTACAAAGGAGGAGAAGGTCTCAACCAATGTCTAAGTTACAGCCTCTGGAATCCAGGAGGGACTAATAAACCGGAAAAGAAGACAGAACGAAATACAGAGAAAATTGGGTGAGACTTAAAACAGAAATTCAGTAGGAAAAAAATCAATAAAACAAAAAGCTGGTTCTACAAAAAAATCAATATAATTAGTAAACTCCAGCAAGGCTGACAAAAGCAGAGAGAGAGAAGATGCACATTATAAATATCGAAATAAAATAAAGAACATCACTATTGATCCTACGGTGATTGAAAGAGAAAACGGGGAGATGCAGTGACCGATTTCTGCTCATAAATTCAGCAACTTGGAAGAAATAAACCAATTCCTTGAAATCCACCAACTGCAAAATCTCCACCAAGATGAAACAGGTAATTGGAACAGTCCGATGACTACTAAAGACACTGAATTGTAACTAAAAACTCCCCAAGAATACCCAAGCTCTGGAGCCTTCCCCAGGGAGTCCCACCAGAGAGCTGGAGTAGAAAACAGAACAGGGATGGGAGCGGGCGCTTCCCAGATTATTTCATGAGGCCAGAAATATTCTGATCCCAGAACCACAGAAAGTACAAAAAAATGAAACTATGACTTCGACCTTCTCAAGGGGAACAGTAGACTTGAGCACTAAAATATTTAAATTACACTCACTGTTCTCCCAACTTACATGAAATTGTTTTTCATCCTTTAGTTCTATATTGTTTTAACCCCGAGACATTATTATTATTATCATAATCTATACCATTATGTCTGTTTGTATTTAACCACATTATTGTATTTTTCTTTTCTCCTTAATTCCTTTTTTTTTTTTAATTCCAGAGCTTCATTCAGGATTATTCTCTCTTTACCAAGGCAAATCAGTCAGAGTCTATTTAGCGAAGCTCTACAAGGAGGGGACTTGGTCTTTGTTTATCTGAAACGTCTTTGTATTTCTCTGGCTCTTGAAGGTGACGTTGCTGGGTGCGCCATCGCAGCTGGCACGCTTTTCAGACTGGGACATTTTTATGCTCTGTCTCCTAACGCCCCAGTGTGTTCACCCACGGAGCCACCAGCATCTACATCTAACCGTTACTTCACGGGAGATGATTCTCTCACCTCTAACTGCATTTAAGATCTTGTCTTTATTTCTACCGTTCCAAGGTTTTAATAGGATATGTCTAGGTGCAGATTTCTTTTTCCTTTTCCTTCTTGGTATTAACTCTTCCAAAACATAGCTTCACTCCATTTTCTCTACTCTTTCTTCTGGGACAGGAGCTTAAGCTGAAGCTGGTGCCCTTCACTCCATGTTTCCAACCTCTTAGCGTCCCTCTCTCCTTCACTGTCTCTGTGTTTCTGGCTACCTCTGTGCAATTTCTTTAGAGCAATATTCTATTTTAGTAGCCCCCCATCATTCATTTTAACTCAACATTGAGGTTTTTTATTATACTGATTAATTTGTTTTTACTTCTGAAAGTTCTCTGTTTTTAATTACCACTAGTTATCTTTGACAGCCTCTTCTTCCTGGACTCATTCTTAGTTGGTTTCTGCGATTCACGAATCCACGGTGGCATTTTCAGAGTCTTTAATTGTGAATTTGCTCGTGGTCATGTAAGACACTGGGCTATTAGGACAACGGACACCTTCCAGCTTCTGTTTACTGCTTGCTTGCTAACCGCAAGGCATTATGGGTACATTATGGGACGCAGAGGAGAAAGACAAAGAACGCAGAAACCCGAGTCTCTCAGCTAGGACCCGGAACAGGTTGGAGCCTATCGGGGGCAGGATGGAGTAAGAATCACTGTGGGGGCGGATGCATGACCAGTGTGTAAACAGCTTGGCTATAAAAGGGTCACTAGCACACAAAGGAGGGTCCCTGCCCGGAGAAGAGGCCACAGCGCTGGCACTCTGGGGGCTCGGACCCTAGCTCGAGCTAGACAGTAAAACTCCTTTTGATAATCACAGCCTCGGTGACTCTGCCTCTGTGTCCCGAGGCCCTGCGAATCTCGACTATATAACAGTCAGACTTGTTCATACACAGACACGCTAAACGGGCTGACAAAGTGCTCTTCCTCCGAGAGGACTTGCGTTTGCTTCTGCCGGGAGCCCTGAGCGTGACTGGTTCCGGACGCCCCTGCAGGCTCGCGTCTTAACACGGGACCAGAGGTCATCGTCCACGCCCGACGGCGGACGTCACCACTCGAACCCTGCGCAGCCTAGCTTCACGTGTGTGGAGGTGCTGGTTCGCGAAGCTCTGGGGGCACTTTTCAGCACAGACGTGCTTCTTAGTCCTGATGTTTACTTCCCAAGGACCCGGTTCCACGGGAAGAAACAGCAGCCGCCCTTCGAACTGGGGAAAGCGAGGAGACCACAGAGAACCGCGTTCTTGGGCCCCGCGGGGAGAGCTGGGCCGTCTGCCCGGGCGGCGTCAGCCACGGGGACTGGGCGGGCAGACGTGTCCTTATCTCCGTGCTGGCGAGAAGTAGCGGGTAACTGGCCCCTGTTAAAACATAACACGTTAGTCAGGAATTTTTAAAAAATTACTGAATCCTGATAATTTCCTGGGAGCACCAAGCACAGCACACGAGATGGGACCTTCCGGGGTCCACGCTGGCGGGGTGGCTTGGATCTCAGCGACCACGCGTGTCATGCGTGTTCAGCTGCAGTGTGAAATGACCTGTGGCAAGCTGTGCAGCTGGCGTAGAAAAACAACATGCTTTGTATTCACTTAAGTTTACCTACAAACGAAGAGATGTTTTGAGATTACCATAATCACCTATGCCTGTTTCCAACTTTTCCTAATGATAATTTTGTGGTTCACGAGTCAGCGTTAATGATGAGTTGTGCTAAAATACGAGACCCCTGCGTGACTTAGCCTCTGTGGGCCTTGTCGTCTTGGCCGCAACTATTCAAGTCTGCCACAGTCTGCGTGGGAGGGACGTGTGTGGCCGTGCGCGCCCCGTAAACCACCCTGTAAAATGCTCCGTGGGGCGGGTGCGATGCCAACCCCCAGTTAGGGGGACACCCTGAAGCTGCCCTGCCTGCCCCCCCCCCCCGTGCCCTGCCCCTTCCTAGCAGGCAACGCTGAGCAAGTCAATCCCCCATGACTCAGTGTTGCCACCTGTAGGAAGAGGTGACGACCGCACCCGTCCCACCGAGTGTCCGGGTCAGACCGGGGCGGCACGGGGTCTGGTTGGGAGCTGGGGCTGCAGGTGGCAGGCAGGGTTCAGGCTGGGCGATGTGGGTCAGAGAACCAGCAAGAAGGTCTAACGTGCGGAAAACGTATGACGGTTCGGGCTCTGCAGCTGGAAATCGGTAAAGGCCAATTTTCAACAGAAACAATGGGGCCTGTCCGGGAGGAAAAGGGTGAAACCTGAACCTACACGGCTGTTGTTCAGGGCCGAAGCAGGAAGTGAGAGCTTGCGTTTGGGCGTGAACGGCAGGGCGGAGGCGGCAGTGGGCAGGGGGCTGGGGAAGCCGTCGTTGCCACCAAGGCCAGCCCCACGAGGACCCTCCCCTGCTCCTGGGCCCGGGAGCCCTTCCCCGTGCGGCACTTAGCGCTCAGCCCTCAGGATGCCTCCCACGCGCCGTGGCTCTCGGGTTCCAGGAGGCCCCGCCGGCCAGGCTGCCTCCTTCCCTGCCAGGCGTGGGCACTCGGAGCGGGAGGGACGTCCCAGGAGGACGGGAAGACAGGCCCCAGCTCGGGATTTATTGGTTCTGCCTCGGACTCACGAAAGGCCGTTTCGACGCCAGATCCCTGAGCCCTCCGGCAGGACGGCCCGGCTCTAGGAGCTGCGGCCAGGAGGGTGGACAGCGCGGCTTGCCCAGGTCACCCTGACATTCGTTCAAGTGAAAAACAGCTTCTGCTTCTTGGCCCGGAGCACACGCCACGCTGAGCTCGCACCGGGCAGAGTCAGACCTGGCCTGGTCTCCCGGGCTGTGACCTCTGGGCATAAATCAGTGGCAGCCTCGCCCAGCCGCCCGTGGCCCTGCTTCATGGAGAGGGGAATCACGTCCAGTTCGGGTGACTGTCCCGTTAGCAAAGCAGGGAACCCGCCTAGCAACTCGGCTTTGTGTGACGCCACACAGTAGCTGTGAACCAAACACGCACGACTGTTGACTGCCGTTGGCGCAAATGTCTTCTCGGGTTTTTTAACCCCATAAACACCAGTTGTGGATTTCCTCTTTGTAACAAACCAGCTACCACGCAGTCACGGGATTGCAGGATATGTTGTCATTTTCATGCAGTTACATCAGAATTTCATAATGGGATAGATTATGAAATAATCCATTTAGAAACAACCTTTTAAAATATAGAATTTGAAATTACATTCGATTTAGTGGAAGTAAAAGGTCTCAGTTATTGGCTTTCTTGCAGGAAACATCAACGGCGCGTTAGGAAGAACTCGGGCTCCTGAGCCGGGCCCGGCACTCCCGCCGGTCAACCGTGCCGTGGGCAGCCTAGTTTAACGCTCAGCTTCAGTTTTCCCACCAGTGAAAAGGAAACAGCAAAGCTTAACTTAGAGAGTCCCTTCTGATGTTCTACGCAGATCTTCCGTTTTGCTACAGTCCAGAAATCTTAGCTCAGACCTTCTCAGAGCAGCATCAGAATGGCCAGGGTGCTGGCGGAAGTACAGAGTCCTCAATTTCCTTCTACACCCGAGCTTTTACACGGGAAAAGACTGAAGTCAGAAATAGTAAAGATAGAAAAAAACATAGAGAGAAACGGTCAACCTCACTGTCATTAAGTTAGTCTCGAAGATTTCCAGGCACCTGTTTTATCTCAGGTCGCTAGGCTGCAGTGACCAGCATGGTCGAGACCCGAGAGACGCCTGCACACGTCTTGTCCCCAACCACAGTGAGTTGGAGAGAAGGCCACACCAGGGCTGTGGGGGGCAGAGACTCTCCCGATTCCCGCCAGCTTCTGACTTCACACTCTTCCGAATCCTTGCTGGGGGCCAGCTGCGCAGACCCAGCCATGGAGACCCAGCCACACGGACCCAGCCACGAGGACCCAGCCATGAAGACCCAGCCACGAGGACCCAGCCACGTGGACCCATCCATGCAGAGCCAGCCACAAGGACACAGCCATGTGGACCCAGCCAGGAGGACCCAGACATGCGGACCCAGCCACATGGACACAGCCACCAGGACACAGCCACGAGGACATAGCCATGTGGACCCAGCCACGCAGACCCAGCCACAAGGACCCAGCCATGAGGACCCAGCCATGAGGACCCAGGCATGCAGACCCAGCCACAAGGACCCAGCCATGAGGACATAGCCATGTGGACCCAGCCACGCAGACCCAGCCACAAGGACCCAGGCACGCGGACCCAGCCATGAGGACCCAGCCACGAGGACACAGCCATGTGGATCCAGCCACAGAGACCCAGCCAGGAGGACCCATCCATGCAGACCTAGCCACGAGGACCCAGCCAGGAGGACCCATCCATGCAGACCTAGCCATGAGGACCCAGCCACAAGGACCCAGCCACGTGGACCCAGCCAGGAGGACCCATCCATGCAGACCTAGCCATGAGGACCCAGCCACAAGGACCCAGCCACGTGGACCCAGCCAGGAGGACCCATCCATGCAGACCTAGCCACGAGGACCCAGCCAGGAGGACCCATCCATGCAGACCTAGCCACGAGGACCCAGCCACAAGGACCCAGCCACGTGGACCCAGCCAGGAGGACCCAGCCACGCGGACACAGCCACATGGACCCAGCCACGAGGACCCAGCCAGGAGGACCCAGCCACGTGGACCCAGCCAGGAGGACCCAGCCACGCGGACACAGCCACATGGACCCAGCCACGAGGACCCAGGCACGCAGACCCAGCCACGAAGACCCAGCCATGAGGACCCAGGCACGCCGCCAGGGAGGGAGTGACGTGACCATTGGTCTGAGCGAATGTGGCCTCATGGCTACGGGACAGTTAGCGCATCTGACTGCCAGCCACAGGCAGGTGTACAGCGAGTGGTGCTGAGATGTGGGTTATTTAAGCTAAAGCTTCCAGATCCTTCTCCAGATGCCCCTCCCCCACCCGCTCACCCCCTGCCCCGAGGCTTCCTACAGGACGAAGGGGCCAGAACGAGAGGCGACACCAGGAACACAGGCTTCTTCTCTTCCTTCTGTAGGATGCTGCCGTGCCAGGGCTCCGTGGACGAGAGTTCCAGGTAGGCTCTGTTCTTCCCAAGCTTCTGACCACCCAAACCCACTGCACTTATTTCTGTGGTAAGAATGTCCTGATTGAGGTTTTTTACATCTTTCAAGACTTTAGAACGCTGAGGCCGTGTCAATACTAGTTACATCAGACCAGTGGACGGACCAGCCTTCCTGTGAACACGTGAATGAGGACGTCTCAACACGTCAAATACAAACCCCACACACGCTCTGAGAAAACCGAGAAACACAGAGCCTGGGAAATACAAGTAGATAACTTGAAAAATATGAGCTTAAAATAATTTTTTTCAAAAACCAGAGCATGCAGAGTCTCCCGTGTAAATCTCAACACACACATGGATGGAACAACCACCCAGTCAACATGTTTCACGGAGAACCGGCCGAGACCAGTTAAATTAAAGGAAAACAGCCTAAGAAAACAATTTAGCATTGGCCCTGATTCTCTCCTTATCTATTAATTACATATTTTGCCTTGGTTTTGGAATATGTCCCTTTGTTACTCAGTTTTTATCAGAGAATGCCTCATTGCAGGATCCCACATTTCTAACTTAAGCTGAGTTCATGGATATTCTGTTTCTTTCCTTCTTTCCATAAACGTTTGCATTAATGACTATTCATCGAACACTTACTATGCTGGTTATCGATTTAGATATTTGAAAACCAGAACGAATCAGACATCATGCCTGCCCTGGAGAAACTTCCAGTCTAGTGAAAGGCGCCGGGGACCAGAGTAAAAGGTGGCCCAAGAGAAGGCGCGTGGGAGGAGGAGAGTCTGCTGCTCACGCCCGTGGAGTGAGATCCCCGAGCAGGCTCTGGAGACGACGCCCCTTGTCCCTGAAGCTGGAGAGGCGAGTCCCCTGTGGCTCTGTGGTCCATAGTTGCACTCTTAGACGTCCAGGGCCTAAAAGGTTCTCGCACGTTGTTCGATTTGCTCCAGGTGGGAATTCGACAAGTGCGTACAGGATAGAGTGCGGTGCATGGGAAACCGAGGCCTGCGAGACCGCAGCCACAGGGGTCTGGAGAGACCCCGGAGGCTGGAAACCCAACAGACGGCTGCAGCCAGCTCTCCTGTCCCCCTGATAAGGATGGAACTGCCCTCTTCCCTCATCTCTACAGGATGAGACTGACCCAGGGGCCCCAGAAATTGGTTGCTTTAAAAGAAAAAATGTATCTCAGCGCTGTTCTGGCCTAGGGACTCACTCCCGCCTGAGAAACCCTCTATAGAACCCAGGGCTTTCCCCTCCTGCAGGGTGGACGCTCTTTGGCCTCCACCCATCTGCACCCAGATGCCCAAAATATGCAGCATGTTGCTACTCATGGGGCTTCGTGTGTGTGTGTCTCTCGGCCTAACACACGTGGGCACAACAGGACAGCTGCAAACTCCCGTGAAGGTAGGAGAACGATAATGTTTGAATCAGCCGACAGGTACGCCAGAAGAGGAGACTGTGTGAGCACTGAGGCGTCGGCCACACGGCAACAAACAGCAGCGAAAACCAGGACTCAGTGTCCGCACAGCTCGGCCCGAGTCAGTCTCACCAGGAACATGACCGGCAGACAAAGCCGGACGTGGAGGCACGTAACTTGAGATTCCACTTCTGTGCACTGTGGAACATAAACACGCAGGTCGATGCCAAATATTGTGCAGGCCCCTGCACATTTTGCAAAATGCAGACAGGTGTCTGGAAAAGACAAAGGCCAGATCAGGCAGCGACGGCATCAGAGACGGAAGAAGGAGGTAATCAGAATTGAGGTCTCGCCTTGACGCTATTTGTATGTTTTATTCCTTATCTGGTAGCTGACGACATGGGGACCTATTGTCTTATTATTTATAACTGCTCTGAACTATTTCATTATACCCTTAAAATTAATATTACTAGTCAAAGAACAAGAGGCTCAGCCACTGGGGAAAAGTAATAAATGAGGAATACACAGAAACAGGAGATAGAATCAGGGGAGATAGAACAGGAGATAGAACCAGGGGCACATGTTTGCTTCATGCGTGGTTTTGTGTGTTGCATGTCACGATATTAAAAAATGCTTACAAAAACATAGAATCATAGCTACATTCCAAACTGAGACAGACATTCCCAAGAACCTGGGACATAAGAGCATCTCAGGGTGGGGAGCAGAGGCTGAACGTGCCGCCCAGCTAAGCTCTGGCCCCCGGTTGACGAGTTGACCCTAAAAACGCCGAGCCCAGGTGCAGGCCGGAGCCGGGCTCCTCGCGGGGGGCTGGTGGGGCAGGTGAGATGCGTGTGTTTTATTTTGTGGGGAGCAAACCTGTGCTCCCCTCCGGTTCTCCCCTTCTGCCCAGGGTGAGGGCGTGGGGACCCAGGCGGCCCCCAGGGGAGCCATGCACGTTGCCGCGTCATTAGCTGGGAACGCCGATGTCCTCGGCCGCCACAGGGCCCTGTGCCACCAACCTCTGCTCTTCCTGAGTGAGTAAAAAAAACGCCTTATGATGTATAAAAGATCATTTGTATGAAGTCTCTAAAAACACTCCTTCAAAACATTTTTTTAATTTAAAAAATACTTTCAAACAACGTCTTGCTTGTGACTTTCCGTGGCGTGAAAGCTGAGTGCATGCCGTCTATATTTGTGTGACTTTTGTTTCAAGAAATGCCAGTAGTGAAGACAGAGGAACAAGACCTTTCTTCCAGCCGCTTTAGCCGTGCTAAACCCCACACCTAGATGGCTGTGCTGAGAACAACCACCACATAGCATTAAAATCAACGCTTTCAAAACATATCAGACTAGACTTGATGTCAACACGCAAAGGACGAGGACACGGCACTCGCGTGAGTCGCTCGCCAGGGTGGGCTCGGCCTCCCCTCCGAGCTGCCTGGCGTCCGTGTTCGGATCACATATGCAGCATGCTTCCACATGCCTCTGCGGGTTGATTCCCTTCGGCTCTCCGCAGTCGTGTTTGGAGGAAACGGAAGAACTGAGCTGAACTTGCTTTCTCAACATTTAAAGACGGGCACCGAACTCCTCCAGCCGGGTTCCAAGACTGGAAAAAGAAATGCTTTGATGATTCCTTTCCTTACTCTCAGCGTTTTGGGCTCCGTTTGTCTTGGTTCGAACCTCGGCCGGAAGAGGACAGACAGACGTCAGCCGCGCGGGTGGCCCTGCCGTCTAACTGGGAGCGACTCCCCGAGGCAGGTGAGCCTCCGCCCCACCTGGGACAGGTAGGCACGGCCACCACAGGGCGCGATCGCACGTTTGCCGACATCCACGCGGAGGGGGAGGAGGGGGAGGAGGAGGGGGAGGAGGGAAAGGAGGAGGAGTGTGTGTTGGGAGGAGGAGGAGGAGGAGGGAGAGGAGG
>VSMD01028088.1:0-91157 GCA_008750895.1 Mirza zaza | reverse complement strand
TGGCCATCCCCCGAGTCCTGTCCCTGAGCCCTGCCATCCATGGTCATCCCCCAAGTCCTGTCCCTGAGCCCTGCCATCCATGGCCATCCCCCGAGTCCTGTCCTTGAGCCCTGCCATCCATGGCCATCCCCCGAGTCCTGTCCCTGAGCCCTGCCCTCCATGGCCACCCCTGAGTCCTGTCCCTGAGCCCTGCCCTCCATGCCCACCCCTGAGACCTGTCCCTGAGCCCTGCCCTCCATGTCCACCCCTGAGTCCTGTCCCTGAGCCCTGCCCTCCATGCCCATCTCCTGAGACCTGGGCCTGCCTTCTCTCCTTCCTGTACCAGGTCCCTGGCACCTGCCGCTGAGTCCCCCCAATGCCGCCCCCTGACAGATGTCCTGTCAGCCTACCTGGGCACCCCCTGGCTGTCTCCTGGACCCTGGCTGGCAGCGGTGGAAGCCAGCCTGCCTGCTTTTTTATCTCCAGCTTTAGAAACTCAGCCCCATCACTGAGTTAAGATGCAAAGAGGTTACCTTTGCATCTTGCCATCCACATTTGGTCCCTAAGGGAGCCTGTTTTTAGCGTGCACTGAGACACTTACATCCATCCCCAGCTGTCCGAATCAGCAGCTTCTCCGGTGATCTCTAGCCCGTGAATACTCCCAACCCTATAACGCACTTCTTCTTTGCTCCATCTGGCCTCTCACATATCAAGTCTACTTGACTATAAAGAAAGGGAGACCTCAGCCCGGGGGCCCTGGCACTCCTCTGACGCCCATCTCTGCGGATGGGAATTTCAGCGGAAGAAGCAGAGGTGCTGATGTTTCCTGTACCTCTGAATTAACCTTACCTCTCAGCTCTGCACCTTCCTTATTCCTGCGCAGCAAGCCCTGCTCTCACACCTGCACCCTGATACCCTCAAAAGTGCACGTGTGTGTGTGTGTGTGTGTGTGTGTGAGAAAGAGAGAGAGAAAGACCTCCTGCAGAGATTCTTGCTCACTCTCCCTGTGCTCAGGTTAAGCAGCACGACACTCAGGCGGAGGAAGGGCTGGGGAGGAGCAGGGGGCAGAGAACAAGGACACAGGTAACAGCCCAGTAACTGCGGCCACTGAAGCAGTGTCGCTTCCCCAGCACAAAGTCAGGGATTCTGTTTCAGCTCCAGAGAGAGGAGCACAGGGTGGGTGGGACGCCGAGGAAGTGGTCAGACGGCAGCAGGAAGTGGTCAGAGGGTGGCAGGAAGCGCTTCCTTCTGCAGAGGCCTGGGTGCAGAAGTTAAGCTCTAGGACCTCTCTGTTCAAAAATCCCTTCTGCCCACAGCCCCTTTCTCTAGTTCACAGCACATGTTGTGTGTACTCTCCATTTCTTCTCACCTTCCTACACCTGTGCACTGTTTTCCCCACCGGAGGGAGAGCCCTGTGCTCAGTCATGAGAGTCAGAACTGGAAGGGATCTTAGCACTCAGTCATCTACCTGTTCATTCGTTTATTCATCCATTCCCTATGCATCTACCGTGTGCCCTGTGCCAGGCGCGGGCCATGCCCTGGGGTCGCAACACAGTGGGACCATTCACTATAACTTCCTCATCATCCAGTTGGAGATCTGAGACAGAATGGCCTTCCCAAATTGTGCCGAGCACCGTGGCTGGTGGTCTGTCATTTCCAATAACGAGATGCCCCAGAGCTAACAGGAAAATTAAATATTAAGTGTATTATAATTAGAGGTTTCCTGTACGAAGTTATCTCTCCTGGTTCATGTTCTCCAAGCTTCAGACATTCAGAGGCATCGGATCGTGGTTGGTGGGCAGCTTCATGTCACAAGGTCAGTAGATACTGACAGTGGTTGACAGTATGCACACTGGTTCTGAAGATACCCACGTCCTAGTGACATCTCTTGTCCCGAAGGATTGTCACTCATACTTCCCTTCCTGAACCAAGCAGGAAGTTGGGATTTAAAAAAAAAAATTCTTTAGCCCTTTATAGTACCTAAGCTTCCCCACCTGTGAACATGGATACAACTCAGATTATTATGGATTTGAGCATAAGCTAAAAATCAAGCTCTTTAGAAAGGGAGTGACTACACCAGAGAGAAATTATCTAGTAGAAATTATTTAGTATCAGGTTTTTAGATACCGATACTAAAGATGAGAAAATTGAGACCCAGGGCAAAAGCGACTGTCTCAGGCTTGTGCAGCTGTGAGCAGCGGAGGCGGAGGCTGAGTCCAGACCTGCAGCCTCGGCATCAGCCAGGGCCAGGCACTCACCCCTGAAGCGCTGAATACCTGCTGCCCTGGAGGCCTCGCAACATGTGAAATTTTGCTTCCATCCAGCTAAATCTATGATATAATTTTATCCTCAGGTAATCGGTTTTAGAAACTTTATGTTTGTCCCCAGCTGAGGAGCAGAGATTGTTCTTCCTAGCTCCTTGGGCAGGGAAACATGAAATGGTATTTGCCCTCTCGATGATTGCCTTCCACAAGAAAATATCTGTTTTCTTAACCTGCTTCGCTATGGTATGAGCAGGGGTGAGGGGAGAGGGGGGATCAATTTCAGAGTACCAGCCCTTAACACTTAGGTGGAGAGAAATTAGTGTTTCCCTGTGAACACTCTTACACGTGAGAATCCTTGTAGAGTGCACTAGACAGCACTCGTTCACTGTAATGTAAATTTGCCCGGCAACCATCACACCATTTTTGGTAACAACAGTACAATTTTCTTTGAGTAAGCAGCTGTCCTCCTGCCCTGCCTGTGGGGTTCAGTAGCAGCGGACCCCACCTGGTCCCCATCCTACTCCAGGCACGGGCACAGGACCCAGTTGTGTTGGTTACATCCATGAGTCCCAACAGCCCCAGTGATTGGATTGTAGATGGTCAGGTGCCCTGAGCTGGGCCGTTACGGAGCGACTCTGAGACATGCACTGGAAGTACTTGGAAGGAAGTGCTCTTGTTCTGCAGGGCTTGTTAATAACAGAGGGGAAGCTTGGAACTGCTTGTCTAGTCATGTGCGTGGGGGTGTCTGAGAGATGGATGAAGACAGACTCTCGTGGATATCATCTGAGTGTCTGATTCCACCTGGTCCTTAATCTGGGAAATCTGTCCCTAACTGTTACAAATTGTGGTAGTCAAAATTTTCTTTTATTTTTCAGTGTAAGTCTGTTCGAGTCGGGTTTCTGTTATTTGCAACCTGAAGAAACCTAATACACCCACAGCAAGGACACCGAGTAGGTGCTTAGAGGGAATTAGAGTGAAAGGGCAATGACAATATTTTAGGCAAATGGGCTGATGGCTTCTGGGTCCTGAGAAGAGGAAAGGTCAACCCCACGCAGATGGCGGTCTTGGCCCTAAGCAGGGTGCTCTAGTGCAGAGCAGAGCTCACCAGGAGAGGAGAGCCCATCCCAGGTGACGTCTGGTCCCCACCCACCTAACATTCCACTGAGTTTCAGTGTGAGAATCTGAAACTGCTTTTGTTGAGGTTTCGCCTCCTTTGACTCCCACAATTCTTTCCAGGTCCCCAGAATACAATGTTTCATTTAGGGGCTCCCCCAAATGCCTGAAATTGGAGTTCATCACCAGCTACGTTTTCTCTGCTGCTAAAATCTGAATTTCCTCCATTTGTCTTACTCTTCGCCTGTCATCCCTCCCTGCGCTCACCCAGCACAAACAGGGCAGACTTCAGTCCTTGCAAAGGCACAGCATTGGACCCTCTTGACTTGCTGCAAATCCTACTTTTTGAGTAGAAGTCTTAATTTCTTCTTGCCTTTCCTAGGCGATTTCCTGCTAACCATCAGTCCCTTTTCCCCATCTGTAATGGTGTGTGGGGGCGTGCAAATTATAGACCGATGAGCCCCACAAAGCAGGCAGCCTAATCAGCCATTCCACCAAGCCTACCTAAGCACCAGGCACCAGGTACCATTGTGGGGATATAATGGAATGAGAAATATTCCCTGTCCTCAAGGAATTACACAGCTACTATAAGTGGGAAACTTGTTTGTAGCTCTCAGCCTATAAAATAGCTATAGGGGATTGTGGACATTCAAGACATAACACCTTTCTGAAGCTTATGCCTCACCATGTGTTCTGCCAACCTGACCCGATCTGTTTGAGACATTTAGAAGATTGTGCCTGGCGATCCCCGTGCCAGCGTGTGACCAGCACAGGCCGTCAGATCACAGGAGGGGGCAGGGGAATGGCCTGAGGCTAAGAGTCCTTCGGTTCTCCGCTGATACCTGAGTCCCTGTGAGACACGCTCTACACTCCTACGCTACACACTCGCTCCAGGGAGGCGGAGAGGAGCGGCCGGTCCCCGAGTCTGGTTGCCCACAGGCAGAAAAGCAGCACTGAAGCTCACACGTCCTCCTGTGACAGGGACGACATTACAAGGCCAAGGATGAGAAACACCTTAAGAAGCCTCCAGATGAGTCTGGGGTTAAAAGGAGGGAAAGCGTATTTGGACCGAAGGTGGAGGAAGGGACAGAGTCGGGAGCTGAGGAGATATTTCATGGAGAAGGTTGAATTTGAGGTGGGGATTACAGAATTATTGTCTTCATTTATTTTAACTTTATTTCTAGACAGACAGACAAACAAACTCTGGGCCCATTCCATCGAAAAGATCACATGAAACAACCATTTCAAGAGAAACTGTAAGTCTGGTAAGTGACGCGAATCCTCATCTGAGGTTCGCTCGGAACCCGCTGGGTGTTCCTGCCCCCGGAGCGGCGCGGCCGGCCGCAGCTGCAACAGGCTGTCCTGGCCCGTGCCAGCCTCGTGTCGCACGGTGAGGCCAGCGAGCCCTCGTGCACGCGCACGCGTGTGGGTGATGCCCTCTGCAGCCACTTCTCCACAACCCACCTTCCAGTCACAAACTTCCCAGCCCGCGGCTGTTCCTCTCCTCCAGCAGGATTCGTCCCTGGTCGCTTTCTTCTGGGGAGACAGAAACAGCTTGAAAGTCAGGGTTTCCAGAGATGAGACAGGTCGGGGGCTGATCTGCCCACAGCGCTCTGCGGTCTGGGCCCGAGAGCTCACGCGTTCCACAGTGCAGTGGAACATGCGTGCACTCCACGGGGCAACAGAAATTCAGCCATCATCTTGTTCCATGGAGCAGCAACACATGGGGCACAGGGAGCCCCAGCCCTGGGTCTTCTAGACAGCCGAGCCGGCCTCCAAGCACTCTCACTGGGGTTCTCAGAATGTCAGACCAAGGAGGCTTTCACACCTGGCAGTGCCGGCAGCAGGAGCCAGACGGAACCACAGCACACAGCAAGTCAGAGATGCTCGGCAGAGATAGGGCAGTGCCAGGAGCAGCTTTTAGTGCTTGATGCTTGTCGGTGACAAGTGTGCATCCTGTTTACCTCCCTGCCTGGTGGAAGTGCACAGAGGTGAGTCCCAGCCTGTAGGCAGAGGGGGCATGTTTCATCTTTTTATGTGCATGTGTGTGCGTGACTGCAAACAGAACAAGTACATCAGCACCTCACAGCCGGGGAAAGTTAGCTTGGGCTCCTTTGACTCAATGAAAATATAAGATGATATTTCATACTCGTGAATAACCTGCCCCCAAACCAAAAGACCTAATCAATTTCATTTAACTTGGTTTTCCAAAAAATTACGTGCATGGTTCTGTGCACAGCAGGGGAAAGAATGTTCCTTATTGGAAAAGAGAAAGAAGAAAACAGAAGGCAGGAGAATTCCTCTCCCCTAGAGCAGCTCCCTCCCTGAAGATCTTTTCAAAGACACTTTCCCTTGGATTGACAAAGATTTATAGAATATTTAAGAATATGCAGAAGCTCTCAACTTACTGCCTAGTGGGGGTACTGAAAAGCAAACGTGAACCTGAGAAACAGTTACAACCATGTGGTGAGAGTTGGCATAAGTGCCTTGGAAGCAAGGAGGAGGGTCAGTATCTCACACTGGCAGAATGGAAGGATTGCGAAAATATTTCAGCAGTTGTGACCCCCAAGCTAGGTCCCAAGTGATAGGCAGGAGGCAGCTAAGCTAATGGGAAGGAGGGACATTCAAGGTAGACAGAAGGGCACGGCAGGAGAGCAAGGCATGTTGTGCAACCTGCCACACTGGGGCTCACCCTGCTTTATTTTTCTCTGTGGTACTCAGTGGTGCCATCTGGCATTTTATACATTTACTTGTTTATTGTCTGTCTCCTACGGCTAAAGTATAAGCCCCCTGAGGGCAGGGACTTCGTTTTATTCTCTGGTACATCCCCAGCTCCTAGAACATACTTGGCTCACAATAGGAATCAGTAGATACTTGCCGAATGCACACGTGTCGGAAAGGAGTGAGAAACGGGGCTGGACAGTTAGGCAGGGTGGCCCCTGCAGGTCATGGGGCCTTGTGTGCTGTGCTAATGACCTTGCAGATCTAGAACAGTATTCACCAACTGGCAGCCCACAGGCCAAACACAGGTGTGTTTTGCTTGACCAATACTATTTTTTTTATAAAAACCCAGATTGCTGAATTTCCCTTAAAAATTCAGAGGATGCAGTAACGCAAGGCTTGTAGTCTTGCAGGGCAGAGTCAGTTGGTGCTCAGCAGCAAGCGCCCCATCAACAAGGCCTGGGCTCTGCAGGTCAGCACAGTCTGCCCAGTTGCGATTGCCTTGCCTCAGGCCCTCCTTGCTCGTACATCACCTGCCTGTTGCCTGTTGCCTGTTGCCTGTTGGTAGGCGACTTTGCAACCCTAGCCTAGGTTCAGAGTGTCTAGTTGGAAAACTCCACCAGGAAAGTGAGTCTCCAAAACGACCCCCCAAGGAGCCCTGCCCTCCAATACGTTTATGCCTCCCACAGTGAATCTGAGCTGGGAACGAGAGGCAAGTGACACTGCTGGGATTCCAAGGATGGCTCCTAAGAAGCCAGTCATCACATAAGAAGTCTGACAACCATGAGGCCTCCATGCCGTGAGGAAGCCCAAGCTAACAATGGGGAGGAACCACATAGGGAAAGACAGCGAGATGCCCTGCCAGACCCCAAGTGTTCTAGCCGTCCCAGCTGGGACGCCAGACATGTGAAAGCCATCTAGGACATTTGGGCCAGCTGCCATCTCACTGCAGCCACACACAATCATATGAGAGGCCCAAGACAGAACTCTTCAGCTGAGCCCATTCTATCCACAGAAACATGAGAAATAATAATAAATTGCTTTAAACCACTGCATCTCGGGTGACTTGTTACACAGCAATAGATAACCAAAACTCCCACATTACCATTTATTAGCTGTGTGGCCTTTGGCACATTATAAGCCTCAATTTCTTCATCTTTCAAATAAGGATAATAATAGCACTGACCACAGAGGTTTTTGAAATTCATGAATTAGGTCATGAATGGAATGCACTTAGCCACAAAGCTAGAAAAGGGCCATCCATAAATAGTAAGTGCTCAATAACTGTTAATCATTATTTTACTTTGGTCCTCATTATTATTGTTGAAGTTGGTCTAGCGAGTAGCACCCCTCAGAAGCAGGATGCAGAAAAGGAAGAGGAGGGGAGAAGAGGCAGGGAAGGTACCGATGGACAGACCAGGCTCGAGGAGGCTGTGCATGGAAGAGACGGCTCTCCGTGTGGGAGGCGCGACCTGATATCCACCCCCAGGGTTGCCAGGCAATTGGCTATTTGCCTCATTTTGGTGTTCTCTACTAAGAGTTCTGGAAGCTACTATCGAGTCACAATTCACTAATTCCTAACTCATTCAAAAATAGTTACAGAGCACAGACTATGTATGTTAGGTATTGTTCTAGGTGCTGGAAATATAGCAGTGAACAACGATCCCTGCCCTCATGGAGCTTCCATTCTAGTGTTTATCAAACAAATAAACACGTAGATTACACAATATGTCAGATGGTGATAAGTATGATGGAAAAAAGATAAATAAGGGTGATAATGAGTGTGGGGTGAAGGAAAGCAGGCTGTAATTAGAAACAGGTCAAGGAAGGCCTCCCTGGTCATGCTGGAAAGCGAAGGAGGCATCTGGGTCGGGAGGGACCGCCAGTTATGCATATAGAAGGGTCCAAACATAAAAGGAGCAGGCGCCTCACACTGTTGTATCTACTGTTTATCAATCACACTGGTGGATGTACATGTTTTCTCCCAGTGATTCCGTAAGGCAAATGTTATTATATGTTGTCCTCAAGTTATTTCTCATTCACTTTTTATCCTATTGTGTTATATGTCTCTTTAAGCTACTTTATTTTTTCTTGAGACAGTGTCTTGCTGTCACCTCTGCTAGAGTACAGTGGCATCATCATAGCTCACTGTAACCTCCAACTCCTGTGCTCAAGCAATCCTCCTGCCTCAGCCTCCGGAGTAGCTGGGACTGCAGGTGCCTGCCACCACACCCAGCTAATTTTTCTATTTTACATAGAGATGGGAGTCTCACTCTTGCTCAGGCTGGTCTCAAACTCCTGGCCTCAAGCAATCCTCCCACCTGGGCCTCCCAAAGTGCTAGGATTATAGGCATGAGCCACTAAGCTCAGCCTAAGCTACTTTTAATTCTTTTTGGAAATAAGGTAAGACAATGTAGTGATGAGGTTTAATTAGGTTAGGTAACAAACAATCCTATAATCTCCTCAGTTTCACATAACAATAGTATATTTTTTGTTCCATAAAGTCCATAGCGGGTGGGTTCCATAGTGTCTTTTTATTTATTTATTTGTTTGTTTATTTTTATTTCAGCATATTGCGGGGGTACAAATATTTAGACTATGTGTATTGCTTTTATCTCACCCAAGTCAGAGCTTGAAGTGTGTCCATCTCCCAGACAGTGCACACCGCACCCATTAGGTGTGTAAACCCATCCCCTTCGCCCTCCCATTTGCCTGACACCTGATGAATGTTACTACTATATGTGCACATATGTGTTGATAAGTTAATACCAATTTGATGGTGAGTACATGAAGTGCTTGTTTTTCCATTCTTGTGATACTTCACTTAGTATCACATAGGCTCCAGCTCCATCCAGGATAACATTAATACCAGAGGTGCTATTTAATAGTTCATCATTGTTTTTTGTGTCTGAGTAGTAGTCCATGGTATACATGTACCACATTTTATTAATCTGCTCATGTATTGATGGGCACTGGGTTGTTTCCACATCTTTGCAATTGTGAATTGTGCTGCTATAAACATCTGAGTGTAGATGTTTTTTATAGAGTGTCTTTTTTTCCTTTGAGTAAATACCCAGTAGTGGGATTGCTGGATCAAATGGTTGATCTACTTTTAGTTCTTTAAGGTATCTCCATACTTCTTTCCATAGAGGTTGTACTAATTTGCAGTCCCACCAGCAGTGTACGAGTGTTCCTATCTCTCCACATCCATGCCAATATTTATTGTTTTGGGACTTTTTGATAAAAGCCATTCTCACTGGATATATCTCATTGTGGTTTTGATTTGCATTTCCCTGATGATTAGAGATGTTGAGCATTTTTTCATATGTTTGTTGGCCATTAGTCTATCTTCTTTGAAAATTTCCTGTTCATGTCTTTTGTCCGCTTTTTAATGGGGTTGTTTGATTTTTTCTTGTTGATTTTCATGTGTTCTATATAGATTCTAGTTATCAGCCCTTTATCGGATGTGTAACATGTGAGTATTTTCTCCCATTCTGTAGGTTGTCTGTTTGCTCTCATGATAGTTTCCTTGGCTATGCAGAAGCTTTTTAATTTGACTGGGTCCCTGAAATGGGAATTTTGATCAAATATTAGTTTGATCATGGAAAGCTGATCCAAATTGGGAATGTTACATCATACGCAAGGTATGTGCTATGTTACTTGGAATGGACTGAATGTTTGTGTCCCCCCTCCAAAGTCATATGTTGAAACCCTAAATCCAATGTGATGGTGTTAGGAGGTGGGCCTTTGGGAGGTGAGCAGATCTGAGGGTGGGGCTTTTAAGAATGGGATTAGTGCCCTTATAGGCAGAGGCCCCACTAGCTAGCTCTTTTCTGTCATGCAAGGACACAGCAAGAAGACATCTGTCTATAAACCAGAATCCCACCCTGCTGGCACCCTCATATTGGACTTCCCACCTCCAGAACTATGAGAAACAAATGGTTGTTGTTTAAGCCACTCAGTGTATGGTATTTTGTCATAGCAGCCTGAGCTAAGACATCACCTTTGCAAAATGAAAACATTTAAAATTCTGAGGCCAGGCCCAGTGGCTCATACCTGTAATCCCAGCACTCTGGGAGGCCAAGGCAGGAGGATCGCTCAAGGTCAGGAATTGGAAACCAGCCTGAGCAAGAGTAAGACCCTGTCTCTACTAAAAACAGAAAGAAATTAATTGGCAAACTAAAAATATATAGAAAAGTATTAGCCGGGCATGGTGACACATGCCTGTAGTCCCAGCTATTCAGGAGGCTGAGGCAGGAGGATCACTTGAGCCCAGGAGTTTGAGGTTGCTGTGAGCTAGGCTGATGCCATGGCACTCTAGCCTAGACAACAGAGTGAGACTCTGTCTCAAAAAAAAAAAAATTCTGAAACACATTTGTCCCCCCAGACTTGAATCAGAAATTGTGACCTAGATTATTATCATCTTTCCTTTGCCCACTGAACCAGCCTGAGAGCCATTTTTCTACTCCTTGTAGTGATGCTTTTCTCACCTTCCCAGCCAAGGTTGGACATGGTTATCATTCCTGCTTGCTCTCATCAGTGAACTGTCTCTTCCTCTAGAACAAAAGAAGCCCTTGTAGTTAGACATCACATTTTGGTAAGCTTTCCCTCATGTTTCCCTCTGTCTTTTACCCTTTCTTGTGATAGCCACACTTAACCTGTGCCACTCTGCTGTGTCTGTGCGTAAAACCTCCCCCTGCTATACAGGTTCTGTTCCTGTCTGAGCTATTGTAGAAATATGGGCCTCTGGAAATGTTAGCTCCCCATTTCTTCCTCATTCAATGATTGGTGATTTATTTCCAGAATTTTGAGAACAGCCAGATGAAAAGGACTCTGGTACGATTTTTCCTGTGTCCTTCAGGTCTCTCTTCAGGGGTATCTGACGCAACAGTAAAAGCAGGCTTTATCAGTTTCTTTTCTCCCACATTCTACTCCTACCTCCAAGAAAAGGAAGCAAGGACTTAAAACACGTTGTATTAATCTGGGGGTTTTAAACCTGTTTGGGAGTTACAGAGCCCTTTGTGAAACTGAAGAAAGACTCAAAGAAAGATAAAACTCCTAGAAAGACTCCTACAAAAATAATAACAAATTCAAGATTTGGGGTGGACATGGTGGCTTACACCTGTAATCCCAGTACTCTGAGAGGCTGAGGCAGGAGGATCGCTTGAGCCCAGGAATTTGAGGTTGCAGTGTGCTATGATGACGTTACTGCACTTCTGTCGGAGTGACAGAGCAAGATGCTGTCTCAAAAAAAAAAAAAATTGAAAAAATTCAAAATTTTGCATAGAATTTCAGGTTTTCAATTTGCCCACGCTCTGCCAAGCTCAGATTAAGAATTTCCATCCTAAACCAGCTATTCTCAAATAGGTGCTGAGAGAACCATCACATCCTTGGGCAGGAAGCTTCAAATTCTACACCACACTCCTCTACCGCTGGCACCATCATCTGAGAAACCTTTTGAATAATGAGAAATGGATTCCACAGGTGTCCTCGCTCTCACATTACTCAAGAAAAAGCATTTCCCAGGTGGGTTACCTCTTTGATCTGAAATCTTTTTTTCTGTAAAAGAGAGTTATTATGGAAGCATGATATTGTCCTGAGATAAATACCTATCAAGTTTGATTTCGTCCTCAATTCAGACGTCGGAATTTAGTCTCCCTGGTCATTTATGTCTTTAGTTTCCTCCATGTCTATGGAGGAAATTACTATTTAAAACCAAGTTCTTCTCACATTTACTTTGGAGTTTTTTCTATGTGCTCTATGGAGAAGCGCAATGAAGTAAGTGAAGAGGCGAATCATTTCTCTCCATTCCTTGCCTAAAAGGAATTAAAAATTCTAGGGTACCCATCGATTTTAAGAACAGAAATGTGTTCAGTTGATTAGCCCAGAATAGAACCAATAAGGATCCCAGAAGGATTCAGGGCACAGACAACAGCTGCTCCCTTGACCTCAGCTAGCCATCGTCTCAAACGCAAGCCTATGACCCCAAGGCAGGGACAGTGGTCTGGAGGCCCCATACCTACTGATTTCCATGAACAGAAAAGTTTATGATGGTGGCTCAGGAATGACATCTTCGAATGCTGAGAGAGAGCTAAAAGAAGGCATAAAAATCTGATGACCTCCTCCCTAGGAAAGAAATTGTCACCAGCTGTCGCTATGAGGCCCATTGCACATTACATCTCTAGGCTGCTTCAGGTTCTTTCTGGACGAAATGCCCTCTGAATGTTCGCTCCTCACTCCCGCCCTGCCCGGCAGTGTTTGTCACCGCTGCTTCCATTGCTTGGTGAACTCTTCCTCATACTGCCAGACAGATCTCAAAAGGCTATTTCTCTGTGAAATCTGCCCTCCCCAGGCAGAGTTACACCTTTCTTGTTCCTATGGTTTTAATCAAACCACTGCCAGAGCAGTTACAGATAATAATATATGGATGGCTATTTGTTCACATTTCTTTGCCTGCCCTCCTCACTAGACTCTGAGGTTCCTGAGATTGGGGACTGTGTTTCCTCCATGTAGCATAATGCTTAAAACAGTTCTGCCTGAGGCAGGTGCACTTGGCCTTGGCAAAGCTCCCTAACTGCAAATGCAGGTGTTTCAGACTGAGATCTTAATTAGGAATCCATTGTTTGTGACTTGTAGCTGAAATATGCATATCTTTTGTATTATTCTGGGACTTCAGTTTCTCAGGAAACTGGCAGTTCTAGTCAGGAGGACTAGCAGACAGAGACATATAAGCAAATTGTTGTCATTATAATAGTATGATTAAATGATAGAACAGAGGCATGTTTGGGGACGTAAAGATGGTTAGAATTGCTTCTAAATGTGTATGTAGATAGCCTTTGTCTTAAAGCTATGTGTTTTCTTCCTGAAAGGCATGTGTGCCTTCGCCGGCATGTGTGTGCCGTGTGGACTTGCCCAAGCAGAGCTCATGGGAGGTGGAAGCAGGTCCAGACGAAAGCAGGAGGGCAGGCAGGCCTGCTCTCCTTCTCACCTGACCTGGGCCTGCTGGCCCCACAAAGCAGTCTTTACATTAGGAAGATGTATTACTGGACTGTGAAGATTTTCAAGGACTGGGTTGGACTACTCACAAAGAGTTTTGAAATGGGTCAGGCAGCAAAAGATTATCCTTTGGGCCCTTTTTTGAACTGAGGATTAATAAATCAGTTGCAAATGATTGGCAGTTACTATTAATAGATTCCACAGAGAGAGAGCCCTGTGACCTATAAAATGTATAGTGAAAGTCACCAGATTACATATTTGACAGTAAATTAGCTTATCTAATAACCAGTGGAAGTTTGTACATCCTCTTCAAGGAGTTATGAAATGTGTAAGAAATTAATGTTCCCCAGTGAAAATCTTGGGGACAATAAATCATTTCCTTAAATTTTATTTAATGGATTGTCTTTTAGTTATGTTACTCCTCTTTCATAGAAATTGCAGGATGGAAATACAAATTCACAGCTGATTTTCAAAAATGGATTAATCAATCATTTCTTTGTCAGAAATGACAGTCTATGAATTAGTTTTCAGAGTCACAATATGATTGACTAAAAGTGATCTAGTTTGCATCAGGCTCAGACTCTCGGTCCTACTAACATATGAAGAGGCTTACTGAATGTTCACAATCAAATAGCCAACAGAGATGGCCCTAACTTGCTCTATTAATATAACCTTAGTAAAGAAAATAAACACTCTAAAATGTCCAGTTTTATTTATGCAATATAATTGTAACTAGGCAAACGAGGATGTGCTAGAGCTAGCCTAGGATAGGCTAGGATAGGATGTGGCAATTATTCTGGTTATTTCTGAGAGACTTGATAAGCTCAGTTGCTCTGAGACAATGGAGACATGCAGAGCTGAGCTGACGAAGTCTGGTGGGGCTCACGTGATATATGTGAGTGGTGTTCTAGGGTTTGGGGGGGAGATCAGAGACTCTTACGGTAAAAGGAGAGGCACAACTTCCGTTCTCTGCTGTGTTAATAGTTGTTATTTTTAAGTAGAGCCTCTTTGATCTGATGTATATTAACATTTCATGCTCCCTCAAATCAATACTCTTTTTCATGTGGGGATTTTGAGTCATTTTAGTACTTTCTTTTTTAAACTTCCATAAACCCCAATAAATAAGAATTCTGATTGCCTGCTCCTGGGGAGGGCAGAGTTTTCTTTACCACTGATATAAGTCCTGTTCATTTCTCCTGACTGCTGCCTGGATCTTAGAACTTGGTGGTGTACTGTAGACTTCCTGACGCCTCAAGGCTAAAAGCTGTGGCAGACCCTGCCTAATCAATAGTGTCCACGAAATATTTCTTCTGCCTCATGAAACAAAATCCCTCTTTGAAAGGACTCATATTCTTATCTAATGACTACATGATATATGTTCTTGGTACATTTTTCCTAAATTGGACATTTTCTCTTAAGACTTTCCATTTAAGTCTCGCTTAAAGAGCTCTCTTCAGACTTCCAATTCCCTGGACTAATTTTTCTTTTTTTTTTTTTTTACAATTTTTCCATTAATATAATCTGGTGCCCATAATTTTTTTCAAAGAGTGTTATCTTTTTCCCCAAAGTAATATTTAAAAATATAATTTTGGAGCTTTTCTCATAACTAATTTTTTAAAAAATAATACTCAGAGGATAGATACTAAGGGGAATATTCTGGCCCAAGTAGGTATTGAGAGGATAGTTACCGCATTTCTGAGTCCTAGGTCTCACCAGGCTGTGACTACAAAATAAGGACTTTATGGCACAAGTTCTACCAGCTTAATGCCAGAAATTGGTGCCTCTGCAAATGGTCCCCTGAATTCTGAATTCCTCGGGGGACCATCTCGGGTACTTTCCAGTGGTATCCCTCATGCCTCCACCAGGAGGCGTTACAGCATCGTGGTTAAGGGCTTAAGCATTGAAGTCACACAAATGGGGTTTAAATGCCTCCTCCTCCACTTCCTAACTTTGTGAGCTTCCTGTGTTTCAGTTTACTCTGTCTTTAAATTGGGACAATAATAGCACTTACATAGTTCCTTAAAGAAGAGAATACATGTGCAGTCCTTGGCACATAGTAAGTGCTACTTCTGTCCGATGGGATGCTTTCAGCACTAAGGAATACAAAAATCAACCAGGATGGCTTAAACATAATAAGGATTTATTGTTACATTTGTCAAGGAGTCTCAAGGTGGGGTAGCTCCAGGACTGCTTGATTCGGTGACTCAGTAATGTCTCAGGAACTTCTTTGTCCACTCAGGACAGCTTTTCCTCAGACAGGCTCCCATCACTGAGAGGTTTACATGTATCATCCAGACAAGAAATTGTCCAGAGTGGGGAGAAAGTTCATCTTTTATTGCAACTCGATTTTTAAGAATGGAGAAGCTTTTCTCAAAAGCCCCTCCCTCTCTCAGCAGAATTCTCTACTTGCCATCAGACAGACTGAATGACACATCCCTGCCTAAACCAGTCTTGGGAGAGGAGAATGAACGGACCATGATTGACTTAAATTAACTAAAACTTACCCCTGATCTAGGAATAAAATTACTTCCCCCAGGAATACGTGCCCCCTGAAGTTGAGAGAAAAAGGAACACAGTAGACTGGTATCTGAATCACACCGAGAAAATTTAAAAGTTGAAAGACAGGTCTGTGAATTATTCTGATGGTGTGAACAAAGAGTTTGCTACTGTGTCAGGACTGGGCAGCATTCCCAGAGTTTGTGAGCCAAGGATGCATGTTTTCTGGAGACCAAATATTGACCACACCGGAGAGCCACCTGGCGGGGGTTGGACTGGGCGCTGTGCACTAGGACTGCCTGCAGGGGCAATCAGGACTCTGCGGAAAGAAGCTAGAGGTATTGCTTGATCACAGGAGCTGGGAAAGGAGTAACTGATAAGCCAGAGACTAGAGTATCGTCCATGTCAAGGGAACACAGGTGAGAAAATCCCAGCAAGAGATTCCTTCAAAACCCCCAGGAGTGTCCGTGAGGGAAAAAGCCATCTTTAAATGTCTTTCAGACCCAGGAAGCATGAAGCCATCTGATGATAACACAGATCAAACAAGAAGTCTTTTGTTCACTTCACCTGTTTTCCCTGACTCCAACCTTGGAGGTGTCTGAAACTTCAGTTAGTGGACAAAGCAGTGAGAAGATGCCATACTCTCGCTGACCCCGGTCTAACTTGGGAACAGGAGAGTAGCTCTAAATCAGAATGAAATGGGAAGTTTTGCCTGTCATCTGGGACTTGGTTGTCTAAATGGTAATTTGAAACTGTGTTTTGTAATCTACAGTGCCCAGAGCAATGAGGTTTGCCTAATTTTTTATCTATTAATAGAAGCAAGGGCAGAACTAATCCCTCTGAGGTAAACAAAACGAAGTTGCTTTTATGATTGTATTTTTAGTCCTGCTTGTGAAATATACTACTTAAACTTATAATAATCCACAACTTTCATAAGAAATGGCTGCTAAGAGCTTCCCTAGAGGCCCAAACCTTTCTTCAGATCCCTTAAAGTTCACCATTACTCTTAGAAATATTCCAAGTACCCCTTTGTGAAGGTTGGGATTTAACCCTTTAAGAGTTAGGCAGGGAAGTGACCTCTGGCTGGTAGGCCCAGCTGCCAGCATCTCTCGGCTTTTCACTAAAATACCTATAAAGCTATAGGATGATAAAGTAAATATGTCCCCTGGAGTCTGGTATTAGTTTATCTGTCATTCTCTGTTCTATATAACTATATATATGACTCTCTCTCTCTCTCTCTCTCTATATATATATATATATATATATATATTTAAAAAGATAATTAAATGTAATAATTAAAACAATGAGCATTGGCTAAGGAAAAGATACGAAGATCAATGGAATGGAATAGAAAATCCTGAATCTGAGACACAAAAATGGGAGTAATCAGCATAGGAAGTGGGCAAATAGAGGTCCTAGGGTTGAGCCTTGGGGCACTCTAACATTAAGAGGAGATGAGAGAACAAGAGGCCAAAAAGGTGTTACCATTGCCACAGAAAGGAAACTGTGGTGTCCTGAAAGGCAAGTGGAGAAAAGTGTTGCAGCAAGGAAAGGAGCAGCTGAGTTCAATGCTGCCGATGGGTCAAGTACGATGAGAACTAAGAATTGTTTATTGGTTTTAGCAACATGAGAACCTTGATGCCCTTGACAAGGGCACCTTCAATGGAATAAGTCCATGGCCTCATTAGAGTGAGTTAAAGAAAGGATGGTAAGAAATCGATGATGGTGAGGGCAGACCTCTCTTGCAAGTTTTGCAGTAAAGTGGAACAGAGAAATAGGCAGTAACTGGAGGAGAAGAGGGGTCAAGAGGGTTTATAATGAGAGGAAGTAATAGCATATTGTTAGGATGCTGAGGGGAATGAGCTATTTGAAAGGAAACAAATGATGGTGCAGGAGACAAAAAAATGAAACAGGGTGCTCAGACAGGTTAAATTAAGGATCAAATCTAGTAAACAACTAGAGCACTGGCTTTAAGGAAACAGTTGCAGGAGTAAAGACATATGGACAGTGGCTAGTAAGTGGGAGCCTGTGAGAAGGTCTTTGATTACGTCTACATATTCTCAATGAAATAGAAAGGGCATCAGCTGACAGTAAGGACAAGGAGATATGGGTATTTTGGGGAGAACGCCTGAAATAGTTCGGGAGAATCAATAAATGGATTAGGAAAATGTAGTATGACTGCCAGCAGCATTAAGGGCCTACTTGAGATCAGTCATCATGAACTGAAATGAGAACAGTCATGGTGATTCTCCTTGGTCAACTTTAGCTTTGCAGACATAGGTATGCAGCAGCAGAAAGTAGGATTTAACCAAGGTTTTATTTTTCCCAGCAATATATCAAGGCCAGAGATGGCAAGGAAGTTGAAGATGTATGAAACAGAGCAATTTTAAGGACTGGTCAAGTAATTCAAATTGGGTAAGAAGAGGAATAAGGACTTCAAGGAAATGATGAAAAGTAAAAAAATGGTATTACCAATAGATTGAGGATTTGGTGGGATGAAGGAATTGCTAGTTAGGATGTGAAAGGGCATGAGCTAGAAAAATAAGTGATGGTAGTCAGAGTTGCATGCTTGAAATTGGTGTTTAAGAAAGGATTATGGGCATTGTTAGTGACAAAAACTAGGCTTTTATGAAAGTGGCCAATATAGTCTGGAGAACAAGATCACTGGAGAAGGAATGAACTGAGAAACTTCAAAAAAATAAGGTAAGATAGACATTGAAATCATCAAGAATTGTAACAGAAGCATCAATGTCCCCAAGATTGAGGATGAAAAAACAGGGGTTGATTTGCAATGAGAGACAGCAGATGGTATAGGTTGATATAAGATTCAAAGTGAAAAATTTTAGAGAAAGTGGAAAGTGGTCTTAGAGTCGCATTGAAGATTAAGGAGTACATCTATCCTATTTCCATGCCCCTTGGTATGAGGGATGTAGGCGAAAAAAGTGACCTCCTGAAATTCAAGGGAAGTAGTTTCAACTAAAACAAGGAGGCAAACTGAAAGTTAAGAGAAGTTAAAGATTTGGAGGAACTTTACTGATTGAATTTGAGTTTCACAGGGTACAGTGGAAGTGTTTTAGGAGTTGGGGAAGGAATATGGGTCCAGAAAGGATGATGTTAAGGGCCATAATATGAGGACTCTTGTGGTTATAAAATTAATAGGAATATAGGATATACAAAATTCACTTTAATGGTTTTGAGGCATAAAGTTGTGACAAGGCTTTATATTGGGTTGTACAAAAGGGTGGCAAGGTCTTTGCAGGAGCTCTGCAGAGTTCTGGGATGGCCTATTAATCCTTGTGATAGAAAAACTGAGGGATGATCTTCCTCAGAGCACACTGGACTCAAAACTCCCTGCTGCCTTTTCAAATGGTGGTGTGGACTGAAGCTGGAAATGATGCATTCTGACACCAAGCACAATGTGCTCTTGTCTTGAACCCTGCTGGTAGATGTATGGAAACCAGGGATGAGAGAACCCTGAGCATCCAGACATTCATAGCTAACAGTGAGTGCTAGGAACATGATAGTTATTATCACACTTAATCCTCACAACAACCCATTAAAGTAGGTGCTATTATCCCCATTTACAGATGAGAAACCGGATACCTAATAAGATTGTGATTGGTCCAACACTACACCCGGTTAAGAGGTGGAGAGCAAATGCGAAATCATCAGGCAGTCTCACTTCAAAGCAACTGCTCTTAAACTGTATACCATCTCCATGGCAAGCTGGTTATTTTAAACCATCCTGGGATTAAAACTTGTTTTTTATCCCCTGTTCATTTTTTAAATCACAAATGTTACATTTGATCGAAAAGACTTTATGAGTGTTAGTTATAACAGAGGCATTTGTTTGGGTTTTAATATTTGTTGATATACTTGTCAAAAACAAATGAAACAGTTTTGATAGTTCAGGGTATATGACTTCACAATAGCAAGTGATAAACTCTGTTATAAACAAAAATTCTAAAGATTAACTTTGAAATAGATTAAATGGAGTATACACAGGTCATGAGTATATGTCTTAATGTTATATAAATATTTGTGGGTTGAGATAAAATTTACAGTGACAACATCAACACAATACTCAAAAAAGCTCCTGGTGCTCACTTTGGTGAGCTCATCCACTAAAACTGGAATGATTCAGAGAAAGTATGTATGTTTCTTCCAAAGAACACATACAAGTCATGAAGTAGTATTTTTTAAAAGATATTAGACAATACAACCAAATAAACTTTATACCCTGAACCAAAAAAAAAGTGTATGCATGTGTGAGGACAACTGGAGAAATCTATGGGCTGTATATTAGAGATTATGGAATTATTAATTTTCTTAGGTATTATGGTCTATTGGTATTATGGTCATGTAGGTAAATGTCCCTAAATGTAGGTAAGTGTTTATTCTAGGAAAACACACGTATTTAGGGGTAAAGGGTTCTGATGTCCCAACTTAACTTCCAAATGGTTCACCCCAAAAAATGTTTTTTATATATATACACACACAATACACACATATACACATATATGTGTATATACATATGTAGTTATATATACATGTATATACATACATACATATATGTATATATACACACATATACATAAATATACATAAAAACAGATATATAAAGAAAACTAAAAAGGTTAACAACTACTAAATCTGGGTAAAGGTGCATGGATGGCTCAATTTTTCTATGGATTTGAAATTTTTCAAATCAAGAAGTTGGAGAAAAGCATGTAAGGTTTTTAATAACTTTGTTCTATAAGTTAAAAAAGCAATATTTCTAAAGTGATATGTTACTTAATATACTGTGACTTTAAATAGATTTAACTAAGTCAAGTTTATATCTGTTTCATGTTCATGCCTATGAGTTTATATATTCAAATGGAGACACACTTGAAAATGGAAAATCAATAAACAGATAATAAGCACGATGAGTGGAGACAGAGAGTCGAAAATGGTTGCTGTTGGGAAGCAAGAAATCCTTCGTGGGGGAAAAGTGGGTGGGGGTGGGGGTACAAAACAGCTGTTTTTCTGTGCAAGCTTGGAAAACTATTTAATTTCTCAAATTATATGTATGTATAACTTTAATATTTTTAAAAATCCAATTAAAAGAACTGTTTTGCTTTGCATCCTTGGTGTTTTAATGCTTAACATTAGAAGTAATAAAATGAGGCTGTTTATCGGGGAACATTAAAACATTAAAAGCCCATATTATATATATATATATATTTTTTTTTTTTTTTTTCTTACTAGGCACAAATCTATTGGAAGAATTTTCAGTCCTTGTTTCTTTTTTCGCATGTAGTTATAATCTCGGAGAGAAAAAAAATAAAACCCAAATTGCAAAATATTATGTTCTATTTAGTTATAGAAAAATTTAAAAAAAAATAGTATTCTTAAAGATGGCACCTAATAAGAGAAAAGCACATACTATTTAAAAAAAAAAAGTATTCTACTAAACATTCAAAACTATCATTTTAGTGTTTGAAAAGGTGAAATTGAAAAGGTGATAGTACAGGGAACAAAGTGTTTATGTGAAAGTATAATCACAGTTCATAGTTGGCTGAAATGTGATTAATATTTAATGGGATGCTATTAATACTATACTTAGCTTTAAAAGTGGCAAAAACCTAAATCTCTATCCAGAGGTTAGTAATAAATTTGTGTGTTCTCTTTCAAAAGACAGAAGAACCAGTAATTAATAAAGACAAGTGTTCAGATTTATTTGGAAATTCACAGTTTCTAATGGCACTACAGCTCTGTAGTTACATACTGAAAGTCCTCTTTCCACAACACACAAATCATGTAACTTCCCGCTCTACATCTGCTCTCATCTGGACCTCTTTTCAAGGGGCATCTATACAATTAGGCCCTCTTGCTCTGAATGGCTAATTGTGCAGACTGGAAAAAAAGTTAAATCTTCTAAAACATACTGTTAACCTAAAGCAGCAACTTAAACAAACAAAAAAGGCTTTAAATAAGTCACATTACAAACAATACCCAAGAAAGGTATTAGACATGTTTAAAAAGTTATTACTAAAAGTGCTCAATAAGTTATAACTTAAATCTCACAACACAAAATGGTAAATTCTCTCCCTTTCAAAAAGAAACATGTTCCACTTTCATTCATTACTGTACAATCACACAGTGAGAAATCATTTAATTCAAATAGTCACTGCTAATTATTTTTTAAAGAAAAAAACACAAATGAAGACAGACATATTGATATCACGCATGTATACCTCTGCACATTTGTAGCCAATACAAAGCAAACATCAAGGAATAATGATCTCTTTAGACTTAACCAATTAGACAAGGCTTGACAAACTCACTAGCTGGATCTGTGTATATGTACATAGGCAGTGATTATATCATATGAGACCTGGCTCATTTGCTAAATCCTCAAATTTTATATTTGTAGTAATAGAAAACTGTGATATGAAACTTTGGAAAATTAGTGTTTACTATGAACCTTTAAAATGCAATGTAGCTAAAGAAAATCTTCACAAATGGTGAAATGTGTTTAAAAGGTGAATTTATCAAAAAATTTTTTCCAAATACCAGTTATTTGCGGAAAAAACCTTGTAGTTTGGTGTATTTTTCCCTCATTGAGTTAGTAACTAAGGACAAAGTCTGAATAAATTAGATGAAAATAAGATAAACAAGCATCACCATTTACCTAAAAGATCAGAATTTAAAAATCCAGCAAGTGTTTATTTCCAGTGAGTTTGCTAAATAGAGATCTAGTTGGCAAGTCTTTAGGATTTTTACACTGTCTGACCCACATTGCCGAGCTTCAGGCACAGACCACCTTAAAAGCCTTGTAGTGTTTGCAACTTCAAAACCCTAACAAAGTTATAAAAGAAATCAAATGACAGAAAAGGTTCTCCCTCCTCTTCCAGTGGCATTATAAATAGACAAAAGGCACATAAATATGGGAAGGTGCAAGAAATAGGAACAAAGCTAAAGGAAGAGGTTTAGGCTTTCATTCCTATCCCACCCAAGGAGCTGGGCTTCCAAATTACTTTTGTCCCAGTAATTTGTGAAAAAACATCTTTATAAAATGTCTACCATTGTCCTTGTAGGAAGTGATCAGCCTTGTAAAACTGCAGCTCATTAACCAAGATTGACACAATCCCATCTACTTTTTAAAAAGGCAGAAACCATAATTTCTGAATACTTTTCCCATTAATATTTTCTCCCTCCCCAAACCCTTCAAATACCACAGACTGTTCTTCAAAGAACAAAAAAAGTCTCCAGTATGAAAAGTTCAATTGATTTTAGGTATGTCCCGAGACTGCTGTAACACCAAATGTTCCCACGGTGATCTCTTTGTTTCCTTTGATTATATCATGAAGACTCGGCAATGATCCTGACTTAGTCTGTATTAGAGTTTTTATCAATTTTCCTTGGTCTTGGACTTTAGATCGCCTTCGTTTTAAGGCCCTCTTCTCAGTTTTTGTCTTTTGAGACTGTCCATTGCACAGACTTGTGCAAGCTGAAATGCCACAAAAATAGGACTCTTCTGACTGTGATGAAGTTTCTGAGCTTCCTTCAGATGGAGGACCCTTATAAGAAGAGTGATAAACTTCCCCCATATTAGAAAAATCTCTCTGGTTCGTAAAGGGCTTCCTTCCTTTTATGTCTCCATTGGCTATAGGGTGCAATGGATCTGCAGACTTTATGGTCTCAATTTTTTCAATTTTGTACTTGCAGCGTTTCTTCTATAACACAAATAAAACAAAGGTTAGGAAAGAGAACTCCTATAGTTACCTTATCAGACATCTAGATAGCTGGGCTAATGGAGAAAAGCTGCCACCTCCTGGTGAAAATAAAACAGTATTACAAACAGCATATGTAGACACACACACAGAGTCATGTTCTGTATAGCTACTATCAATCACCTTCCCATTCTGTGAATACTATTCAATCAAAACTCTTTAAATTTCTTACCTGCTACCTGTGACTCAGGGAGTGACAACTAACATCTGAATACCTACTATATGCCAGATATTGTACAGGCTGCTTTCATGTATATCTTACTTACTAACCCTGAAAGGTGGGTATTTTATCCTTGGTTCCTAAATGAGAAAACCAAGGTTCAGAGGATTGACTCCTTGCCCAAGTTACAAAGGTAAGTGGCTTGGCTGGAATTGACACTTAGGCTATTGGACTGTAAAGCCCAAGTTCTTTCCCTTAGAGATAATTCTTGCTAATCAAAATCAGTTAAACTTAATGTGAAAATTACTAAAATAGTACATGCACTGTGCCTGGCATGTATTAGATACTCAATTAATAATGACTATCACCCAAGGATCAGCAAACTTTTCTATAAAGGACTGGATAGTAAATAGGCTTTGCAGGTCACATACTATCTCCCTTGCATATTCTTTGTTTTATTTTATATCTCTTTAAAAATGAGAAAACTCTTCTTGGCTCCTGGCTCATACAAAAAAATAGGCCACAAGCCACATATGGCTTGTGGGTCACAGTTTGCTGATCCCTATAAACATTTACTTACACCATTACCATGATTGAAAATAAACATAAGTTAAGGACTACTTAACGGTTATGTTAAACCTTTCGACCTATTTCTTCACTTACTACCACATAACATACCAATTAACTTAAAAATAAACAAAATATTACCTTTTTTTCTGGAGAGAACTTAAGGGGTTCTACAATGTACAAATCATTTGGATCTACTGTAAGAAAAAAAAGCAGATGTAAAATGTAAAGTGGATTATGTTACAGTTAAATCCTAAAAGAAAAAATCATCCCTTAGTGATTTGATTAATAGAACCAATTAATTTATATTTATACTGAGTCAACCATATATTTATGCATTTTAAATTAGTAAGCCGAAAGAGGCAAGGTGGGAGACAGTACCATTCTTATTTTGGATCTTCAAATAACTGAACTTCCTTGTTAAGTTCTTATTATTTCCCAAGTATAACTGACGACATATATCTATGTTTTCTTGTTAAGTTTTTATACTTAACAAGTATAATTTAATGGTATATAACTATACTTCCTTAAGTTTTTAACCAATATCTCATCATCAACCAACACAGTAAGGACTTTTCTTTGGGCCGTACTTTCTTACCTGATGAGAAAAATAACATTTCTGGATAAGCTAACACCAAACCTGCAGATCATTTAAATATTTCCAAGAAGACTAGACTCCACGCTGTGATGGCAGAGGGACTAACAATGTGCAACGAGCGCTGTGCTCACACAGGGAAGCCAGTTAAGGGAACATACGTATAAAAAGGAATCCACTAGAATTTTTTTCTAATTGTTTATTACTATGATCAAAACTATGAACTCCAAAATCTAAAAATAGCTTGAAACATGCAATATATATAACCAAGCAATAATAAACACACACTTCTGGCATAGCAAGAAAATTAGATCTATTAGTTTTAGTTAAAAGTTTCTAAGATTTCATTACTTTAAGCACATTCAGGATATCCCCTACCCAATCCCCACACTACCAAGATAAGCACACATATAAAATAGGGGCCATAAGACTTTAGTCCTATTCAACCCATTAAAAGTAAATGATTTTAGTAAAACAGAGACAGAAATTTATAAGTAGAAAATTTAGTATAAAACCTTCACTCACATATAGGAAATTTCTTAATTTAACACAATTCAAGCAATTATTATTTTTTACATTATACCTTGGAGATTTCTTCAGTAAGTCTTCAAATATATGAAAACATCGAAACATTCCTCTAAACAGTCATTTCTATCAGATTACTAATCTTAAATTGCTTTTTAAAAAAAACATGATGTCTACTTCTAGGAATGGTTATGTTATTCAGATCAAACTCTCCACTAAAAGCAACCAACTATGATGGGTTTAAAACAACAACAACAAAAATCACTAAAAGCATTTAAGAGCTGCAAAGAAAGTAAATAATCCCTAGGTCAAAACTGAAAGACAAGTGGGAACTGAGACAGTCAAGTAGAACACAGAAGTCATTTTTGTTCTGAGAGCATTATGCAAGAATATACGAACTCTGGTTCTGATAGTATCAGAAGGGACTAGATCAGAAATCAGATTCCAGGGCCTATACAAAGTAGTAGTCTAATAAGATACCCTCTCCTTCTACATGATAAGCGAGGCCTCTCAAGGCCCAGGGGAAAGAAAATGAACTATATCCTCAGGAAAAAAATGAAACCATTCGTGGACTTGCAGGCCAAACTCCTATCATCTGGTGGTACAATAAACCTCAAGCCATGAATGTAAAATGTTACATGAATGTAAAGTGAATACAAATTCCCTACAAATAATTTCTCAAAGAGAAGGAGTAGGACATAAAGACAAAACACATCTTGAGCAAGAGCCTACAAAGACAATTAATGAACAGATTCACAAAAAATTAAGATTTAAAACTATCAAACACAAATTATAAAGACAATTATGCTTACTATGTTTAAATAAGAAACAAGCTTGAAATATGTGCAGGAAATCTAAAATAAGAAAAAAAGACCTGAATGTTTAAAAAATATATAAACAGAACTACTAGAAATGAAAAAAAAAGAACTGAAATTAAAAACTCAATTAATTTCATAACAGACTAGACACAACTGACTGCTGGCCTGGAAGACAAATCAGAAGAATTCATTCAAAATATAGCAATAGCCAGGTGTGGTGGCACACATCTGTAATCCTATCACTTTGGGAGGCCAAGGGGGAGGATCGCTTGAAGCCGACCTGAGCAACACCGTGAGACTCCATCTCTACAAAAAACAGAAATTTTAGCCAGGCGTGGTGGCATGCCCTCAGTACTCATGAGACTGAGGCAGGAGGATTGCTTGAGCCCAGGAGTTGGAGGCTATAGAGAGCTATGATGATGCCACTGCACTTTAGCCTGGGCAACAAAGCAAGACTGTCTCAAAAAACAAAACAAAACAAAAAACCCAAAATAAAAACACAGTAAAAAAAGGCAAAGAGATGGAAAGTGGACAAGACAAAAGGGCATATAGGGAGAAGGACTAACATGTTTAATTAAATTCAAGAATCTAAAAGAGAATGGGGCAGAGGTAATATGGAGGGGGGAGATGATGGCAGATACCTACCAATCCAGAGATTCAAAGGGCCCAAGAAATCTCAAACAGGATTAAAGAAAGAAAAAAAAAAAACAAACAATATTTCAAGTTTAAGGGAATTAGTGACAAATTAAAGATCTGAAGAATAAAGAAATTAGTAGATGTGTGGGTAAATTTACATAAACATTAAGTGTAAAAAAGTAATAATAATACCTTAGTGAGTTAAAATTAAGCAAAAAAAGAAAGAGAACTAAATAACAAGAATAATAATATATAAATCAGGTTGGGGATAAGTAAGAGTTTTAAGATCTTTGTATTGTACAGGAGGAGGTAAAAGTACTGATTAACTTTAGACTTTGATAAGTATGTATAGTTTCTGGGGTAACCAGTAAAAAAACAAAAAACAGCGTATAACTTCCAACCTACTGAAAATAAAAAGGAAATAAATATCTACTTCCTCCCCAACAAAAAATCTTAATGAAGAAAAGAAAGGGGAAAAAAAGAACAGACAACAGGCAAAAGATAAGATGTGAACACCATTGCACTAATAAATTTTAACATTCAGATGAAATGAATGCGTTTCTGAAATTTATAATTTAAGGTGACAAGAAAACCCAACTCCCAGAACCTGAGTTAAAGGTCCAAAATTCCTTTTACGAAAATTCCAAACCTACATATCTTTACTGATTCAAAAAAGAAATAAGCTCCTCCTGAGAACAGGGAGAAAAAGGGACAGAAATTGCCTATCTAACTTTTATAAGCCTTATGTATCAAAACTGAACATGAGAAATAAAACATTTCATGCCAATCTTATTCATGAATAATAGATGCAAAATTCTTAAATAATTATCAAACATAATTATGTAAACATAAGATATATAGTACAAAATTCATACACATATCTATCATGACCAACTGATATTTAGGAATGCAATAAAAGTTTAACATTAGAAAACAAATTAACGTAATTCATTTCCATAACCTAACAAAAAATTATCACCTCAAAAGATGCTAAAAAAAAAAGTAATGGCAAAATTAAACAGATTCATGGGGAAGGGAACTATTAGCAAGCTAGGAATAGAGGGGAATTTCCTCAGATAAAGGATTATCTACAAAACATCTATGACAAATATAATACTTAACAGTAAAACACTGAAAGCATTTTCTATGGGAACAAGACGAAGATGCTTGTCAACCACGTCTGCTCACCACTGCTGAAAATGCTACCATCAAAGTTAGGAAAGCAAAGGAAATAAAAGCTATCAGGATTGGCAAAGAAGAAACAAAATTGTCTTTATTCTCAGAATAAAGATGTACCTGAATTAACGGAAAATCCAAAATAACCTACAAATGAACTATTCCAGTAAAACATTATTTACATTAAATGTAAAATCATATAAAAATCTAGGGACTTCTGGTTTCTGGTCCAGCATGTAGGATGCATAGAGGATGCCACTTTGTCCTAACAAGTAAAAAGCTGAACAAACTGAAAAACCAACTCTTCTTAGATCTATCAGAGATGTGAGGTCACAGAGCAAACTATTATCCACAGACAGGTGGATACAGAGAATCACAACCTACTGGAGCAGAAATCCAGAAGCAGACACCTCTGAGGGAACCAGCACCTTGGTATGGAAACCTAAATTGTAATTGATGAATTGCTGGAGGCTCTGTGTGGACAAGACTGTGAGTTAAAAGCTCCAGAGGGACTGAGTCATGGTGGGGTTGGGGACCTCACACTTTTATGAATTTTATTTCCAGGAGCACAACCAGGTCCTTACCATTTTGAAATACACCAGAGTATTCTGTTCTTCTTAATAAGGCCTGACTCAGGAGACACTATTTTACCAGAGCCTAATCTGGTAGGGTTTTAACAGAGCCTAACCTACCTGGGGAAAGAGAAATACTAGCAAACTTGTCCCACCTAGATGGGGTTGGGGGGAGGACTGAAAAGTACTGGCAAAGTTCACAATCCAGGGCACAGGCTCACCAAAAGACTAAGACCTAATCATAGGCCTACAGAATGCTTCCCCTGACCCCACCCTGACCAATACATATTACTAAAGGCCTATTTACCCTTTCAAGAAAAAATTATAAGGCATACTTAAAGGGAAAAAACACAGTTTGAAGAGACTAAACAAGCATCAGAACCAGAGTCAGTTATGGTAGAAATGTTGGGATTATCAGACCAGGAATTTTTTTTAAAAATTATGATTAATATTATAGGGAGAGATAACCTTGATTTTTTTGTCAAAGTGTCAGACAGTAATACACTTTTATGTTCCTTATTTTACCTGACTAGTCCACCAACTTTAAATATTTACTACACTAACAGCCCCCTACCTCTTCTTCCTTTGTGTCTTAGCCCGCCAACTATAAATATTTACACTAAGAGCCCCCTACTTCCTCTTCCTTTGTGTTTTAATAACATACCTTAGCCAGTCAGATAAGAACAAAATTATGTGGTCAACATCCCGGCCAATGAGATGAGACCCAGCCATAGGTCTGCGTTAGAGATAAAAGGTAAAAAAAAAAAAAAAAAAAAAAATCCCTATAGTGCACGCTGGTTGGTTTCTCTGACTGCCACTAGGCGCCCTTCTGACCAAAAATAAAGGTTTTGCCTTGCTGAAACAATTTATAGTGTCTATTTTCTTAACAACACTGCAGGTCATTTCCAACAATATGCTAAGTGTTTTAAATGAAAAAAGTAGACAACATGCAAGAACAGATGGATAATGTAAGCAGAGGGATGAAAATCCTAAGAAAGAATAAAAAATAAATGCTAGAGATCAACAACATGATAACAGAAATGAAGAATGCCTTTGACGGACCCATTAGTAGACTGGACATGGCTGAAGAAAGAATCCTTGAATTTGACGATATGACAATAGAAACTTTTACAAAAACTGAAAAGCAAAGAGAAAAAAAGGACTGAAAAGATAGAACCAAGTTTGTAAGAACTGTACAATAATTATATAAAAGATATAACATAAACACAAGGGGAATAACATAAAAAGAGGAAGGAATAGAAGCAATAATTACTGAGAATTTCCCAAAATTCTTTTGGTTTCCGAAGTCAGATCTAATTCTTATCTTTGCTCCTCTACTCTTCAAAAGTGAAGGAGAAATATTTTCTCAGATAATCAAAAATTGAGGAAATTTGTTGCCAAGAGACCTGCCCTGCAAAAAACGTTAAAATAAGTTTTTCAGAGAAAAGGAAAATTACATAGATCAGAAAACTGGATCTACATAAAGATAGAGCATTGAAAAAGGAAGAAAAAGGAAGAGCAAACCTTTTATTTTTCTCATTCTTCATTAATCTAACATAGCAGTCCCCAGTGTTTTTTTGGTACCAGGGACTGGTTTCACCGAAGACAATTTTTCCATGGGAGGTGGGGTAGAGTTAGCTCAGGCAGTGATGCACGGCCCAGTCCCTAACAGGCCATAAACCAGTACCAGGCTATGGCTCAGGGGTTGGGGACTGCAGATCTAACAGATAACAGTTTGTTCAAAATATTACAATAGCAACATTGTATCAAGTGTGCTTGTGTGTGTGTGTGTGTGTGTACGCATGCATAAGCCTATGTATAAGTGAAATGCATGACAGCGATGATACAAGGCATGGGAGGGAAGACTTAGGGATTATTTTGTTTTAATATAAAGTACTCACACTACTTGTGAAGAGATATAGTGTTATCTGAAAGTGGACTTGGATCAGTTGTAAATATGTATTGCAAACTCTACAGCAACCACTAAAAAAGTAAAAATGCTCAATTAAAACCACAAAAGGCAGAAAAAGTGTAGAAAACAAAAACAGGAACAAAAAACAAGGGCTACAAATACAAAACAGTAATAAATGTGGTAGATATTAAGCCAACTATCTCAATAATCATTTTAAACATCTACAGTCTAAATACACGAATTAAAAGGTAGAGATTGTCAGAGTGAATCAAAATTCAAGACCCAAATATATGTTGTATATAAGAAAACCACTTCAAATAAAAAGATATATATAGTTTAAAATAAATAATTGTAGAAAGATATACCAGGAGAATATAAACCAAAACAAAGCAGGAGTAGCTGTATTAATTTCAGACACAGCAGACTTCAAATAAAGGATATCAGTGATAAAGAGGGGAGTTACATAATGATAAAGGGGCCAATACTTCAAGAACACATAATGATCCTTAATGTGGATGCATCTTATAACAGAGCATCAAAATGTGAGGCAAAAACTGACAGAACTGCAAAAAGAAAGTGATGAATCCACTATTATAGTCAGAGACTTTAACACCCCTTTATCAGAAATAAATAAATTCAGCAGGTAGAGGCTCAACAAGGACATGGAACTCAACAGCACCAAAATCTACTGTATTTCTACACACGAGCAATAAACACACACACACACATACACACACACACACACCCCAACACAGATATACAATGTTCTTCCCAAACTGATTTGTAGAGTCAAATTAATCTCAACCAAAAGCTTTTTTGGTTGGATGAAACATTTAATAGTTGATTGTAAATTTACATGGAAATGCAAAGAGCCAATCGTGGCCAAGAAACCCAAGATAATTGATTTTCCATGTAAAATGTTAAATTGGAACCCCTATCTAATACCATACACACACAAAAAAAAAATCAATTCCAGTTGGATTAAGGATCCAAAAATCAAAGACAAAATAAACATTTAAAAGGAAATACAAGAGAATAACACCCATAAGCCTGGAGTAAAAAATTCTGTTAAAACAAGAAATAAAGAAGCATGAACTACAATAGGGAAAAAAACCCCTCAGATTTTGTAACATTAAGAGCTTCCTGTCTTATTTAGAAAACTCCATGTAAAGAAAGTAAAAAGTCTCAAAGTGAAATAAGATATCTGTAACATATTTAACCAACCAACATATAGAATCTAAATCCTAAAAAGAATCATAAACCATTAAAAAAAAAAAAAAGGCAATGCAACAAAAGAACAGGAAAAATCTTTAAAAAGCCAAATGATCAAAAGGCATAAGAAGGTCAACCTCATTAGTAATCAGGTATATGCAAATTACAGCTGCAATGAGGTTAACAAACATTTTATTTATGTATGTATTTTTTCCAGTATATTATAGGGGTACAAATGTTTAAGTTACATATACTGCCTTTGCCCCACCTGAGTCAGAGCTTCAAGCATGCAGAACAATTGAAACTCCCATAGTACTGGTAGAAGCATAAACTGATAGAACCACTTTAGAAAAGTCTGCCATTATCTCATAACTTGCAGATAAGCATAGGCTACAAGCCACGACCCGGAAATTTTACATCTACATAATATTCCTAGAGAAACTCATGCAAACATGTTCTAGTATACAAACAAAAAAACATTTATAAACAGCATTATCTGTAACAGTCCCAAGCTATAAACAATAGCAGAATGGATGAATGTATTATGATTTAATCAGTCACTGAAATACTATACAATATTGAAAATGGAATGCAATTATGAATATAAATCTTTAAAATACAATGCTGAATGAAAGAGACAAAAAAGAGTACATTCCACTTATACAAAGCTCAAAGCCAGGCACAATTCAAATTATAGATAGTAGTTACTTCTGAGACCAAGAATACCAAGAGTGCTAGTAGCCATGTGATATTTCTTGATCTGGGTGTTAGATACACAATGTTCACATTACAATTATTCAATGACTTGTATATTTTAGTTTTATAAACCTTTTCTTCATTTCTCTTTTATTTCACAAAAATGTGTTTCAAAATCAAAACAATGTTGGTGCATCTGGATGGTCAATAAAAGTAACAGTTGCAAATCAAAGCATACATTTGAGGAAGAGAGAGAGAGAGAGGAAGAACATTGAGAAGGAAATTTATAATGAATTACATAATTTATGTTACAACATGAATCATCTAATTCCAGTTATTACACTATCTCAAATACTTAATAGGCAAGAAATTATGTAATTTGCCAATTCCATATTAATACATATCAACTTTGTACAAAACACTAAGCTTAACATAAAAATAAGACATGAGACATTACTACTGATACCACGGAAATAAAAAGGATTATAAAAGATTACTATAAACAATTGTATACCAACAAACTGGATAAATTCCTAGAAACACACAACCTCCCATGACTAATTCATGAAGAAACAGAAGATCTCAGCATGGTGGAGCATGCCTGTAGTCCCAGCTACTTGGGAGGCTGACTGCTTGAGCCTGTGAGCTCGAGGCCCTCCTAGGCAACATAGTGAGACACCATTTCAAAAAAAAAAAAAAAAAATCTGAAAAGACCAATAATGAGTAAAGAGGCTGAATAATAAATAAAGTAATAAAAAATCTCCCAACAACAAAAAAAAGCCCAGAAACAGATGGCTTCATTGGAGAATTGTACCAAACATTTAAAGAATCAACACCAATTCTAAAACTCTTCCAAAAAATTGAAGAGGAGAGAACACTTTCAAGCTCACTGTGAGGCCACTATTACCCTGATAACCAAAGGCCAGACAGACACTACCAAGAAAACTAGAGACCAATATTCATTATGAACAATGATGCAAAAATTCTCAACAAAATACTAGTAAACCAAATTCAATAGCATGTTAACAAGATTACACACCATAACTAAGTGGGATTTATTCCTGGAATGCAAAGATGGTTCAACATAAGAAAACAAATCAATGTAAAATACCACATTAATGGATTGAAAAACAAAAAACATACGATCTTCTCCATTGATACAGAAAAAGCATGTGACAAGATTCAATACCCTGTCATGATAAAAATAGTCATCCCTCAGTATCAGGGGGATTAGTTCCAGCACCACCCAAGGATTCCAAAATCCTCAAGATGCTAAAGTTCCTTACATAAAATGGCATATTTGCATATAACCTGCATATATCCTCCTGTATACTTTAAATCATCTCTAGATTACTTATAATACCAAATACAATGCTATGTAAATTAGCTGTTACACTGTATTGGCTTTTTATTTGTATTATTTTTTATTGTATTGATATATTTTAGTTTTTTGTTCCCAAGTATTTTCAATCCACGGTTGGTTGAATCTGTGGATGTGAAACCTATAGATACAGAGGGGCAACTGTACCAATAAATGAGTAATAGAAGGAAACTACCTCAACATAATAAAGGCCATTTATGAAAAGGCCACACTAACATCATACTTAATGGTGAGGCTGGGCACAGTGGCTCATGCCTGTAACCCTAGCTATCTGGGAGGCCAAGGCAGGAGGACAGCTGGAGCTCAGGGATTCAACACCAGCCTGAGCACAGTGAGACCCTATCTCTACCAAATAAAAAACAAAAACAAAAATTAAAAAAAAAAATACACATACTTAACAGTGAAAGACTAAAAGTATTTCCTCTAAGATCAGGAACAAGGCAAGGATGCCTGCTCCTGTAGTTTTCTGTTCAACATAGTACTGGAAGTCCTAGCAAAGGAAATTAGGCAGGAAAAACAAAAGGTATGCAAACTGGAAATAAGTAAAATTATCTCTGTTCACAGATGACATGATCTTACATGGAGAAAACCCTAAAGATTTTTAAACGAAGACCTGTTAAAACTAATAAATGAATTCACAGCATAGTTGCTGGACATAAAAATCAACAAGCAGAATTCAGTTGCATTTCGAAACATTTACAATCAATAATCTGAAAAAATAAGAAAACAATTCTATTTACAATAGCATCAACAAGAATAACATACTTAGGAATAAACCTAACCAAAAGGTAAAGATTTGTACACTGAAAAAAAAAAACAACACTGATGAAAGAAATTAAAGAAGATACAAATACATGGAAAGACATTCTGTGTTCACAGAATAAAAGCCTTAACATTGTTAAGATGTCTATATACTCAAAATGATCTACAGATTCAATGCAATTTCTATCAAAATTCCAAGGGCACTATATGCAGAAATAGAAAATTCACTCTAAAATTCTTATGAAATCTCAAGAGACCCTGAATAATCAAAACAATTTTGAAAAGAACAAAATTAGAGAACTCATACTTCCAGATTTCAAAACACATTGTAAAGCTACAGTCATCTAAACAGTTTAGTAATAGCTAGTACTGGCATAAAGACAGACCAATGGAATAAAATAAAGAGGCCAGAAATAAACCCTCATGAATATGTTCAAATGATCTTTAACAAGAGTGTAAAAACCACTCAGTGAGGAAAGGACAGTCACTTCAACAAATGGTGCTGGGAAAACTGGCATAAAGACAGATAGACCAATGGAATAAAATAAAAAGGCCAGAAATAAACCCTCATGAATATGTTCAAATGATCTTTAACAAGAGTGTAAAACCACTCAATGAGGAAAGGACAGTCTCTTCAACAAATGGTGCTGGGAAAACTGGATAGGTCACATGCAAAAGAATGAAATTAGACTCTTACAACATATACAAAAATTAACACAAAACAAAGGCCTAAATGAAGACCTGAATTTATAAAATTCCTAGAAGAAAACAAAGGGGAAAAGTTTCATGATTTTGGATTTGACAATGATTCTTGGATATGACACCAAAAGTACAAGCAACAAAATTAAAATAGATAAATGGAACTACTTCAAACTTAAAAACTCTGTGCATCAAAGGACACAATCAACAGAATGAAAAGGCAATGTACAGAATGAAAGAAAATATTTACAAATCATATATCTAATAAGGGTTTATAATCCAGAACATACTAAGAACTCCTACAACTTCATAATAAAAAAAATAACAATTAAAAACTGGGCAAAAGACTTGAATATACATTTCTCTAACAAAGATATACAAATGGCCAACAAGAATATTGAAAAAGATACTGAACATCATTAATCATCAGAGAAATGCAAATCAAAATCATAATATTATATTACCTCATACCCATTTGGATGACTGCTACCAAAAAAACCCAGAAAATAACAAGTGCTGGTAAAGATGGAGAGAAACTGGAACTCTCTTATGCTGATGGGAGAATTATAAAATGGTGCAATAATTATGGAAAACAGTATGCAGGTGCCTCAAAAATTAAAAATAGAACTACTATATGATCCAGCAATCCCACTTCTGGCTATATATCCAAAAGAATTGATATCAGGATCTCAAAGAGATATTTGTATACCCGTGTTCATAGCCAAGAGAAGCAGCAACTCAAATGTACATCAACAGATGAATGGATAAAGAAAATGTGGTATATATGTACAATGGAATGTTATTCAACTTTAAAAAGGAAGGAAATCCTGTCACATACTATAACATGTGTAAAACTTGAAGACATTATGCTAAGTAAAATAAGCCAATCACAGAAAGACAAATACTGTATGATTCCATTTATATGAAGAATCCAAAGTAGTTTAAATTCATAGAAACAGAAAATGGAATAGTATTTACCAGGGGTTAGGAAGAGGGAAAAGTGGGGAGTTGTTGTTTAATGGGCATAGTTTCAGATTTGCAAGATGAAAACATTCTGAACATGTGTTGTACAACAATGTAAATATACCTAAAATTTAGGTATACCTAAAATTACTAAACTATACACTTAAAAATGGTTAAGATGGTAAATTTTATGCTTATGTGCTTTTAACCACAATTAAAAACAAAACAAAACAAGATATGGTCCCTTCTCACAGAGCTTTGAAGTGAAAATAAAGCAAGTATAAGATAGGTCAAATCAAAGCAGACTATTATAAATGCCATAAGAAGAGATCTAATTCAAACAGGAGAAGAAATAAGTGAATTAACTAACACAAGAATCAGGATTAAAGTTAGTTCTGTATCTACCTACTGTACTCAGCTTTCTTTACTTGTAAAGATAAACCAAGATAACACTGTTACTTAAAATAGAAATCTATTATCATGTACAAAAGGCTTCTATTTGATCTTAAAGAGTTAAAGAAGACAGAAATTGTAAAAGAGCCATGATTTCACTTGATTTTAAATAAGACTAGATATACTGAGAAGGAAAAATATTTCTAACATTATTTCCTAATTATATGAATATAGCTCAAATAAGGAATGCATATACATGCACCAGAATGGCTGAAGACCCAAAATACCAGATGTTAAGTGGCATGTAGAGCAACTAGTGCTCTCATATACAACTGATAGGAGGACGAATCCACATAACACTCTGGAAAACTGTGATTTACTAAAACTGACCATACATATATGATCATCCACTTTTAGGTGTATACCTAACAAAAATGTGGCTGGGCGCAGTGGCTCACGCCTGTTAATCCTAGCACTCTGGGAGGCCAAAGCAGGAGGATTGCTTGAGGTCAGGAGTTCAAGAAATGCACACAGGTGTTCACTGAAAGATCTGTAATAGCCTCAAAATGAAAATAATCAAAATGTAAATGAATAATATGCAATATATTTGTATAACGCAATACTGTACATAAATAAGAACAAACAAATGACTACACTCAATAGCATGGTGAATTTCATAATAGTTGGAAGTTAAAACACTGACTACTCTGGAAGTGAATGGGTCACTAGTGACCAAAAGAGTAAGGAACTTTTTGACATACTGGATAATGTTCTGCTTATTATTCTGTGCATTATTTACACAGCTGTGTTCAGTTTGTGAAAATTAATCAAGTTTTACACATGATAATTAACTTTCTTGTATGTAATACTTCAACTGCAAATTTCACTTGCAAAAAAAAAGACAAAGAAGCAGGAAGGAATATTCGATTTATTAGCCCTAAGTAAACACACATGTAATGAGTTAAGTCTATAAAGCTCTGTGATAACAGTAAACCCAGTGAAGGTCAGAAATGATTACTTAAATGGTTAAATCAACCAAAACATGCTACTTGGTTACTAAATCCTAAAGCAAGAGACAACAGCCAATGATTATTAAGAAAGCACTTGTAATTGAAATATGTAATTAATTTGATTATTTTAATATTGCTATGAAGACAAATTTCTAAGTCACTTGATAAGCATTAATTACAAAGATACTGAAATAGGAAAACAGCCACTTAGTATAAATATATTTATTTAAATGGAAGTATTTATTGAGTGTTAGACTATGGAACCCAATTATAGGCTCTGGGGCTATATAAGAGAGACAAGACTTTTGCTCAGAAAGTGCCTCACAGTCCTAAACTAGAGACAAAAGGGGTCCTACCTGTACAAGAAGAGGAGGCAGATAAGCACAGGATGCTATGGGAGCACATTCAGGTTTTCCATATCTGTTGAACTTTCTCAAACACCCCTTTCTAAAAAGAAATACTTCTAAACAGGAGCATGTGCAAACAAAGCTACCAATTGCTAATCAAATAAACTAAGCCCGCCTCCCCACCCTCTGGGCTTTTAGAAACAAAGACAGATATAAAATGTGAAAATGATAAAGTGGCTTTGACATAGAACAAACACAAAGGCTACTTGTATCCATTTTTTGATGCAGATGGTCACAAACACAATACTGACATTATACTTATGCCAGAAGGAAGCTAGTTTCATGTTTATATATACATACTGCATAGCCACAAAAATCTACCTTCTTTGCCAGTTAACTGTAGAGACTTGGATCTGATGAGTGGGAATGAAGTTCTTCTTTTCAAATTCATATCATCATAGGAAGAGAAACACCTAACATATTAAGAAAAATCAATATTGGGTAAAATGAGTAAACTACACATAAATATAACTGTAGTTGAGGCTAAATGGAGGCTACTGAGAACTGTATATACCAATAGGTCTAACTCTAACACTCTAGTTATTGCTAATACGAGTAAAAAAAATTAAAGATCTTTGTCTTAAAGGTACTATATTAAAATACCTATTTTCCTCCTCCTTTGAATTCCACATTTGAGTTTCTTTCTCAACCAAAACATTTCAAGGGTTTTATGTACTTACTTTCAGTGTTTTCACTATAGTTCAAAGAGCCAACCAGGCATCGGACTATCTCACTACCCCAATGATGTTTTTAAATATTTTGGTATCAAGATAATCAAATGGGGAAAGGAATTACCTCAGTGTCCCTTTATTTAGTCAAAATTTCTCAAAAATATAAAAGCATAGTAAAAAACGAAAATTGTGAAATATAATGCTGGCATTACCTTTTAGGGCTTGGATACTGATTACTTTTAGGAAGTTTTGAAATATAGTCTCCATCAAATTGAGAAGTGTTTCGACAACGCTGCATACAAAGCATCAGTCCCAAGACAACACAAAGAATCAAAGATATGACAAGATAGCTTTGTCGATCTGAAACCTGAGATAAGAGTTAAAAAATAATAGTAAATCATATTAGAAAAAACATAGTGGTATTTAAAATTCAAAGGACAAATCATTTTAAACATTTTTTAAATTTGCTTCAAAACCATAAATGCAGGGCATGCTCTTTGAAAATGAACTATTAAATCAATGTTTTTCTTTTTTTTCTTTTCCTCCCCCCACTAATTCTTCCTTTGAAAATTTTCAAATCTACGGAAAAGTTTTAAAAATAATACAATAAACATATTTATGCCTTTCATCTATGTTGACCAATTGTTAATATTTTGTCACATTTGGTTTGCTTTCCATTTGCATTATCTCCTCAGGGAGAAAAGAAAACTGTGTTTCAGTCAGTCTTTCTCATCTTAAAAAACTGAACCACCAATCACCCAATTATTTAAGGCAAAAACCTAGAAATCATCCTTAATTCCTCATCCCCTCACACCCAACATTTCAACAAAGCTTGTCTTTCTACCTCTTAAATATATCCTGAATTCAATAATTTTGTACAATACTCCACTTTTAAAATCCTAGTCCAAGCTAACATCACATCACCCAGGTTACTACCACTGCCTAATTGGCTTTCTCTCTGCTTCTGCTTTTGCTGTTCCCCAACAGACAATTCTCCACAGAGCAACATGTGGGGAGTTTCTCAAAGTGTTAAGCATTAATGACATGATCCATAACACTTCTTTACTTAATACTTTCCAATGACTTACAATGATTCAGATTAATATTCAAACTCTAAATTGCCAACAAAGTGCTACATGACCAGGCCCTTGCCAATATCTTCAACCCATATCTCAGCCTCACTTCTCTCACTCACAGCCACACTAGCTTTCTTTCTGCCCTCAAACACATCACACTGTGTCAGATCTCGGGTCCTTTGCCCTAGTTCTGCTAATATCAGGTTTGTTCCCATCCCAGTCAATGTGTGGCTGCTTGAGGAGTCTCCTGAACACTCAGTTCTAATACTACCTGCTCAGATAGGCTTCCAAGATCACTCTAGCTAAAGTAGCATTCCTTACCACCACCACCCTACACACATACATTTCATTTTTTTTTTCATTTTTTTTCATAGCATTTATCACTAGGAGAAATTATCACCAGTTTATAAATTTACTATATGTATTCTATCCCTCCCCAGAACACAAATCCTGTGAGCCCAGGGACTATTCATTGCTGTATGCCACAACCTAGGATTGACTATATAGCGCATGTCTCACATATGCTAGATGCTAAATAAATTTTTGTTAAATCAGTGAAACTTTTGCTTAGTTAAGCAACTTCATAAGCCTTTTTGAACTGAAAATGAAGTATGTGCTGCTATCAAAGTTCACAAACAGCCTACTAGGATAGTTTTACACTTCTAAGTAACACCTAAATTATGAAAGTCATGTTTTACAACTATTATGATAATTAACATATTCCCAAAACTTAAATACTCCACATTCTGTTGTTCTGAAAAAGTTCTCTACAAATGACAATTTTGCTTGGTTAAAGTTTTTAGGTACCACATTCATGTTAATAAGCTTGCCTTCGTGACAACCTCCATTACATGCATTGTGTCTCACAATACTAGAGTAACAATTACCTCCTGTTTTAATTCTGCCACTGTTGTTGATAAGTTTGAAACCAGTTGTGTCATGTTAGTCAGCTGTGCCTGTAGCAACTGGATGGCTTCAGTTTGCCGTTGATCCTATGATAAAGGAATAAGTATCATTTTTCTTTGTGTTTCATCTGTATACTACCTACATTATAAATTGAAGTAAAATAATCTGGAAAAAACACTAAATTCTTCCAAAACAAATGTATTAATAGGAAGCTCTTAATGAATAAATATTGTAAAGTTTGACCAGAAGGTTAAAAACCAAACAAAACACTTCAAGAATCTGGGACTATGTTCAACTACCTCCACCCCAAAATTTTCTTGCCACTCACTGCTACAATGTGAAATACTGTGTAACAGAAGTTGATAAGTTACTTTTCAAATTAATATAGGCTCCATATATATAAATTAGCATATCACCAGCTATATACAAAAATAGTCACTTTGGCAAATATGCATTTTTAAAAGCAAAGCAGTTGCACAAAAACCTAATGAAAACTTTTTGAAGAATGTTTTTGGATATTTTAGGCTCAATATCAAGAAAGCTTTAAAATTTCTTTTTCATAGCACAGCATATCATGATGGAACTCAAGATATTATAGTCAAATACCTATAACCATTCATGTAATCAATGCTAAAATATCACCAATGAAAAGAAATTCATAAAAAATACTCATCTTTCCATTTTTGGACAGCTCTGGATTTTAGAAACTTTTATAATCAACAAACATGTCTTATTTAAAATATCAACTGCATATCTATGTTAGGGAATTATATATTATACTCATAGTTATGAACCTATATTAGGGAAGCTGAACTGAAAATTTGAACTTATAATAATAAATTTAGGGGGGAGGAAAAGAGGGCAGGAAGAAGTCAATGAAATCTAAAACTCTAATTTAGGACCCTATATGAAATGTCTACATAACCATTTATTATTCTAGACTTAAGGTTTTCCAGTTTAGATTCAAAAAATGTTAAGTCTCAGTTGTGTATTTGTGTGTGGGTATGCTGGAGGTGGTGATATATAAAACTGTAACAAAAGGTTTTCACTTATTTCCCTTACTGTGATCTTCTGTGGTCTTTCTATCCTACTTCATTTTTAAAAATGCTAAATGTGACTCATTAAATTGTTTCTTTTGAATCCTGACTCATATTTGATACTGATAAACTCAAGACAGTTATAAACATTTAAAGTATGAGCTGTTAAATTTAATAGGTTGGTTAATGCTTCTAATCAAGATTTACTTCCAATAGTGTTAATACCCAAGATCACTGAAAAGTACTTAAGTTTTTCAGACACAAGACATAAATGTAAGCAAAGAGGAAATACAAAAGAGGGGAAATCATTGTATTAAAATTAATGAAGACCTAAATAAATACTGTGTCCATGGGTCAGAAGACATAATATTGGCTGGGCGCGGTGGCTCAAGCCTGTAATCCTAGCTCTCTGGGAGGCCGAGGTGGGCGGATCGTTTGAGCTCAGGAGTTCGAGACCAGCCTGAGCAAGAGCGAGACCCCATCTCTACTATAAAAAATAGAAAGAAATTAATTGGCCAACTAATATGTATAGAAAAATTAGCCGGGCATGGTGGCACATGCCTGTAGTCCCAGCTACTTGGGAGGCTGAGACAGCAGGATTGCTTGAGCCCAGGAGTTTGAGGTTGCTGTGAGCTAGGCCTGACGCCATGGCACTCACTCTAGCTTGGGAAATAAAGTGAGACTCTGTCTCAAAAAAAAAAAAAGAAGACATAATATTGTTAAGATGTCAGTTCTCCAAACTGATCTATGAATTTCATGCAATCCCAATCAAGATTCAAATACAGTTTTTGTGTTTTTGTTTTTTTTAAGAGATGGACAAGCCAATTTTAAAATCCATATGAAGATGCAAAAAACCCAGTCAAAACAATCTTGAAAAAAAACCAAGATGGAAGACTTAACGCTACCTGACTTCATGTGTCACTATAAAGCTACAGCAATCACAATATTGTGGTATTAGTATAAAGAAAGACAAACAGATCAATAGAACAGAACCCCAGAAACAGACTATGGTCGACTGATTTTTATCAAAAGTGCAAAGGAAATTCAGTGGAGAAAGGATAGCCTTTTCAACAAATGATGCCACAACAGATGGATATTCACATGCCTTCTCCCCTCCCCCCTTCTTCTCCAAAGAACCTTGATCCATACCTTGTAACACACAAAAAATTAACTCAAAATGAATCACAGCCCTAATGAAAAACTAAACTATAAAACTTCTAGAAGAAAACACAGGGGGAAAAAATCATTGTGATTTTGTGTAGGGCAAAAATTACATAGAGTAAAAAGAAAATTGATAAATTAGGCTTCAACTAACCAATAATGTCTGCTCTTCAAACTACACTGTAACAAAAATAAGAAAGCAAGTAATGGATTAGGAGAAAATATTTGCTAAGCATATCTCTGATAAAGTACTTATATTCAGAATATGTAGAGAACTCTTAAACCTTAATAATAATTAAAAAGAAAACAATAAAGAAGGAATTGCAATTATAATGTGCCATGAATGGGAGAATAAGATGCACTTAACTAAACTCTCTGCAACCTCAGGCCTCCCTACCTCACCATGTCCTAGTCCAAATAACCTTTTAAAAAAGTTCAGTATAAAATTTTTTATTGTGATAATATAGCACACTTAAATGTGCAATACTGAAATTGTTCTCTTAAAATCAACAAGATAGGAGAAAAAAATGAAAAACGTATGAGGATCAAAAAGAAGAAACAAGGTTGTTCTTATTTGCAATCAATAAGATTATCTACATAAAAAACCACAAAAGATTTTTTTCTCTCAAATCCTCCTGAAGATTTTAAAGAGTTTAACAAAGTTGCAGAAAAGTCTACTGCACTTCTACTTACATACACACATAAAAAATGTAATATGAATAATGCTCAAGAAAATTTTCTCTAAAAGAAATAATGATACTAACAGCTAGATAATTTTCCAAATGTGACATCATATAACAGACTTAAACATCAGCTATCAGGGGAAAAAGTGAACCAACCACACTAATCCCTTTACCAGTGAAATCCTATAAAATTTAATGAAAATTCATATAAAATGTAAATAAAGGATGAAGGAGACCAACCTGCTCCTCTGCTATTCTTGAAGTATTCTGAAGTTTTACTATTGTTTTATTGAAAGCCTTTTGCATTTCTTCCATTTGTTTTCGGTACCTACAGGGTAAAAATTGGTTTAAATTAGCTTTAATTCCTTATTCATTCACTTAGCACTGGAAGCACTTTGATTGGACTTATGAGATAAATCATTTTTCTTAAAGTGACTCTTACTCAGACCTGTGCAATACAGGGACATTTGCAAAGGTTGAATGAAGAGGTCCCTTGAGGTATTTGCTACGTTCACATCAATTCTATTCATCTCATTGCTATATAAAATTTAGTGATTTCTGTGGTTCCATTGGGGTGCAGAAAGGCAAGAGCAGGTAACTAAGTAATTAAATGGACATGTATGTGCACACACACACAATTTGCCAATAAATTTTATGTATGAATTAGGAAGAAATTCCACTTAGGATATGACCACCTAAGTGACATCTTATTAGTAACATTTCAATTTAAGGTGTAAGAAAAGGTGGTTATATACTTGGTGCCTACGTGATTGCAAAATGTTGGGGGAGAACCCCTAAGGACAGTCAATGGACATTTAAATGACTGAAAAAGAATACATAGGTTTAAAAAATGAAGCTGTGCCTGAGGTCTTAATCACTGCAAAAACATACTGGCACTGTCTCTGGCACTTAGAAACACACAACATAAATAATTAGAACTAGAACTAGGAACTGTTTAAAAGAGTACAAACTGCAAATGTTACCTAATCAACCAATTTAGTCTACCCTTGGCTTCACTTATCTAAACTTTTTAATGATATCTGGTCAAGTTCCACTAAGAGCTTTAAGGCCTATATCCTATCATTTTCCATGAGGCCTCTGGGAATCAAACAGTAAAAGTAGCTAAAGTTAAGCAACAGAAGAAAAAAAGTGAGTATAAATAATTCAAACTTGTTAATAGCCTAATAACTAAGGTATTACACCACTGAGAAGTACTTCTAAAACTTTTTAAAAAATCAATTCATTAAGTCATTGATTAGCATTAAATAGGTTTCTTTCTCTATCTAAAAACTGTGCTTACTACTATTATATCATGAGATAATTAAATCTTCTCCTTCTGTAAAGATCATAGTCCACTACTTAACTTACCATGTGCAATAGATTGTGCTAATTCAAAATAAAGCTTACCTTTGGCTAAGCTCCTCTAGATAGCGACCACTCAGAGACATGTTAACTTCTAAGGCTTTAATACGATTATTAAGTCTCATAAATACTGACTCCTTTTGGTTTGATCCATGTACAAGATTTCCATTAGCATATCCTAGATCTGTAGAATTTTGCAATTCAGCATAAAAATCTGTAGCTGTCCTCTGTAACCCTTTCAAAAGGGCATCTTCTGGAGATTGTTCGTCCTCTTTTACTTCAGGTAATGAAGAAGAATCCACAACAGGAGTCAAAACTTGCTTTGGTGTGTCAGCTATGTTCATTTTGGCTTCCCCATCTTCAATGTCTGGCACAGTGGCTGTGTTTAAAGGTGGCACTACTGTTTCAGATAGCTTTGTGGTAATTTGTATGGAATTCATGTCTTCTCTTATAATATTATCCATTACTTCATTAAGTTTATTTGTTTCATAGGTAACAGATGGCTTCTCTATAGAACTAAAGCTCTCAGATTTTTTTTCTGTTTCATTATCAACCTCAATAGAACTCTCTTGGGGAATCACTTGTGATGGTGTATGTCCTGCCTCATATTTCACAGACTCAGATACTTCTATTTCAGATAATGAACTGATTTCTGGAGTAATATCTAAGAGAAGAGACTGAGAAAGAGTTTGAGGATGGCTTGGTTCAAGTTCAATTGCATCTACAGTGTGATTCATCAAATCACCTTGGTGCATACTACTTAAGTCAGCAAGAACAATTTCAGCTTCCCTTTCCATATCCTTCTTGTCCGATTCTCCACTGAGAGGTTTCAGTACTGAAACTTCTACTGATTCTGCAGGTAGCAGTAACGGTGGTTGAGCTGACACAAGATAATCTTTTCCTTTACTCAGAGCAGTTCTGCTGCGCTGCCAATAAAGAGCAACTCTAACTGAACACCATTTAAATACATATTCTGAAAAACTAGAAATACAACAAATTGTAGTCAGTTCACTACAAAATATTTGTGTCTCTGACTCAAACCAGGGTGATGATTCATCCTCCTGTTCACCGCTGCCCAGAAGGGTCACTGTAGATGGACTTGCCTCCTCTTCTTCCTCTTGAACTAACTGTACAATGGGACTCTCTTTTGGAGTATCTGGTGTTGATGGCTCCATGTCATGTACAGGTACTTCAGTGGTTATATACCTAGAAATATATATCATAATTATAAACCACTTTATTTGAAAGCCTAAAGTTAGAACATTTTTAAGTAAAATAAATATTATCATACATAAAAAAAAGAAGGCTGGGAATACATAACTCATTATTTTTTGATGAATTTTTCACCTTCATTTTTATTATAAAAACAAATATGGCTCAGAAATGGTAACAGAGAGACCATTTATCAAGTTACCAGTCAGATGACTCAAACCACATTTATCATATCAAACTTGCTTTCTTTGAATCTGTTTAAGAATTATAAGTGAATATTTCTGTTTACTGAATGTATAGTGTTCCTTTCCTCCCATAAAATAGTCAGCAAATCTTTACAAGCCTCACCACTCATTACAGATCAGAAATAGCTATCCAACAGCTATAAGATCCAAAGCTAGAACCAGGATCCAGGATTCTTAATACTTATAAATGTACCTTGTGCTTGAATACCCTATTTTCAAAAGGCAGCTAGATTTCTCAAAGACAATTTTTCTGAGGATGATCTGAATTGCAACACAGCATTAAATATACACACAAGACTGTCTGCTTTAGAAGTGAAGAAACATATCCCCCCCAATAATCTTCACATTGTCTAGGCTAATTTTCTATTATTAAAAGCCAAATACTTAAAAACTTAAATAAAAATTCTGCTTTATGATAAACTAATAGTTCTTTTAATTCTATCCTATTTTGGGGCTCTATGTGTATGGAGTATAGGTAAGTAGGAAGGTGGACCTGATGGGAACAGTGTTGTAAATTATGATGCCTGTGGTTCTTTCCAAGATAAAGATAATTTCTGGGTGCAGCCTTACAGCACAAAAGGTGCAATATAAAAAAAAATATATACAGTAATTTGAATACCAAAAACAATTACCTTTATACACAATTTTCCTACTCTGAAAAATTACTGAGAATGTCAGGATGTGTATTCAAATAAAGACTAATGGCACAATAGCAAAGATAGGAGAAGGTAATAAAACAGACAATATCTACAAGGTGGACTTTCATTTTGTTGATAAATGGATCAAATTAAAACACAATTAGGCCATGCTTTTCTAAATAGAAAGATATTTACTGCCATATATATACTCTCTAATAACATTTCTTAGATATTCAGGTGGTATATTGTTTATTATCTACCAAATAAATGATGACTGTAAAAAGAAGTTATGTCTAGAGAAGGAGAAAAACTAAATGTAATTTGGTAAAAACTTATGTATATAGATGTTATACATATATACCATCTATATACACTCTAATCAGAGCAATACTTAAAACAAACTCACTCAAACCCAGGAAAAAAAATATGTCAGTTTTTCAAAATAACTTTAAAAGTGATACCCTATCATGGGTTCTCTCATTTTCATATATTTTCCTCAAAGGATTGCTATATAATCATGAAAAAGAATTTAAGACAAACATGCAGAAATACGAAGTAAAAAATTATGGAAAAATATCTATTAAAAACTAATATTAAAAAAGTAAAAACTGACTTATCTTTCAACGAATATTCCTATCTACACGTATATATGTATGTGTGTGTACACATATATAAAATAAACTGTATTTACTTTAGGAAAATAAGATATACCATGCATTGTTAACTGAAGAAGCCTAGTTACAAAATTAGGAATAGCAATTATAGCTCCATGTAATCAGAAACATCAAGAATGTCTCTATCCCCAATAGATTTCTTAGGTCCTTCTAGGCATCAATAACACATAATATTTTCTCTCTAATCACCCATTAAATATCTTCAGCCATTTGCAGGATTAACATAGGAGAATATAGATTTCTCATTATGCCCTTCAAAGCATAAAAATCTCATTTTTTAATTAGTATAGTACTTAGGAATTACAGTTCAAAGCATACTCACTATAGGTCTCATTACATACTACCTAGAACTAACTGTTTCATATTCAAATATCTTAACCTATTAAGCAGAGTTCTTCTAAGAGAAAGGACTTGCCAAGTTTTATAGGAGTATAGCTAATGAAATATACATAAATTAAATCTATAATAACTATATCCAATTATCCAAATCATTAAGAGTTTATTAACTATTATAGATAAGAAAAAGGACCAAAAAAGTAACCCTCTCTGGTAGGAAAGACAAAAAATGAGTATATTTTACCTGATAACCTATCTATATACATCCCTGCCCAAAGTGCTCCACTGCAACCTGGAGAAAAACCCTATACAATTCAGAGAAATAGAACATCATAAGAGCTTGCTGTGTGACAAACAGATAACTCAAGAACCATTGCTCTAAGTATTGCAGGTATCCTTTGTAGCTTTCTAGAGATAGATGTTTTTCAATTTGACCTTAATAAATACAAATAAGCCTTTAAAATTTGTCCTCAAGCCTGTACCTGTGCACAGTCAGGTCAACTATTTACAATAAGGAAAAGTGTTGTGAATAATGAAAGGAATACATAATATAAAAACAACAAATGTTTGGTCTAGAATGAAGTGTACTCCCAGTACACACAAACACTAATGGGAAGAAGGAACTCAAAGATGTTCTGAGTGGCTATAGAATGTCTGTCCTATGATTCAGAGTTCTCTGAAGGTAATCATTTCACACACAAATTATAAGTTCCTTTTTTTATTATACTTAGCTCTCCATTTTATTAGAACTCTATTTAATATTACAGTATAACTTACTCAGGAGATGGAACAGGAGTTGAAACAGGAGTTGATTCAGGCATTTTAGGTGCAGTTGTGGCAGTGGCATTCTCAGATATACTTTTATTTCCTATTTTAAGAAAGATGCTCATATTGAGTTCCATTTTTAAAAGGTGTACCATTTAAATATTTTATAACAAATAAATAACTTTAGTTTCTTGGAGGAGAAGAAAAAAGTCAAATAGGTTTGCTACTACAGACTTTTTTTTAAATCAAAGTTCTTTTAGAAAGAAATGATTGTATAAGATCACAACTACAAGTAATGTGTATTATTTCTCAATTTCTCAGATAATTAAAACAAGTCAAATGACTATGAATTCTGTGTAATCTTACATGATTAATATACCTTCTAGATATCTGAAAGAGTTATTAAAGAGAATGAGAGGAAATAAGTGGGTCATTTCAAGTATGTACTTAGAACTAAACATTTTTTAAAAACAAAAAAGGTAAGTTTATTTCTCCTTGCTAATAATATTTTATTTGCCATTCTACAAGGAAAGGATGGCTTTCTAAATTAAGTAACTATTTGTTACATAAAAGGAAAACATATCTGAAGTATTATTAGGACATCAAAATCTCAATAAAGATATAAGGGATAAAATCACTATCACAGCAGTGAAGAATCAAAATACAAATTCATGAATTTTATATAGACAAGATCCTTTTATTAAAAAGGAACTTGTAGAATTCAAATAAATAATGAATAATAGAAGATCAGTAAGCTCCTTTCAATTATTTTTGTATTTCTATATGAAAAATCAAATTTTCTTGGCGTATTACTTGATTTTTCTAACTAGAAGGACTCCTGGAATACTAGCTCTTTAAAAGACCCATAAAATGATTAGGTACCTTCTGCCAGGTCTTCAGTTTTTGCTCCCAGAATATTAGCAGCAATATTCACCATATTTAGAATGGCATCTAAAACAAAATTCAATCAGAAAAAAATACCAATACACCTAAATGTTCTCATATCAATTAATATCAGATAGTCAAAAAGTCATTTATAATGATCTTTTTGTTTTTTTGGAAAGTTACCTTTTTATTCATCTGACTACTAAAATCCAGTATAGGACACAAATTTTGGCCAAAAGTGTAAAGCATAAATCTGAATTTTTGTGTTCAGAAGGAATTTTAAATTTAAGTATACTTTTTTTGGCAAAGCTTCCCCAAACCTTTTATGAAAACACTGTTTTCAGCATATTAGAAAATTCAAGTATAACTCAACATATATCCTATTCTAGGACAGGGATAAAATGTAATGATCAAAATTCATATTTTACAGAAAAGCTTGTTTTTCTTTGAAAAGACTACAGTTAAAAAAAACTTGAAAAACAAAAGTTTTTCTTAAATGAGGGATTATCACAGGTAAAAGCAAACAAAACAGTGAGATTATCCAAAGAAAAACAGAAAATAACTATTAGCACACAGTATCTACTGGTAATATGGCTAAATTCCAAATTGATACTGTATAGAATCAAATTTCTCGAATGACTTTTAAAAACTGATTGGCTAAAATAACAATGTTTTTGGAGTATGGAGCATACAGATTCTTTTGTGAATTGAGTGGGGATAGATGTGGGGCAGATTAATTAAAAGTTAAAGCCATAAAACAAAGTGTTATAGGTAGAGCAATTTGCATACTTGATAATCTTGCCTCTCTTTCCACAAAGGATATATGAAAAAGTGGTCTAAACCGCAAAATCTATGCAAATAGACACACAAATGAGGACTGCAAAATAGCAAAACTCCATGAAAAGCTGGTGCTAGGAATAAGGAAGCTTCTTTCCAGTAATGTAATGTAATTTCAAATGAAATTAACTTCCATCCCCAATCTAATCTTTGAAATTTCACTAAAAGTTAAGTATTCTATTCTCCTGTTAAAATACTAAGGCCTAGCAGGGGCTACTTATTAAGCCTCATAAGTTATTTCCATCTTAGTCTCCTTTCCTAAAAGAGATCCACATGGTTTTCATCACACTTTCAATGAAAACCAGAGATGTGAAAAGTAGGAAAGGATCTAAGAGAGAAAAATCTAGTACATCAAAAAGGCTGGGAGCAAGCCAAGCACTGTCACATGGAGCTGATCCTGTAAAACATATGCTTTAGTGTGGGATAAAGTAGTAGGAGATTTTAGACTGTGTAAAAGGTGATAGATAGGAGACAGTTATAATTTTGATTTTCACATAATTATGATTCTGTATTCTGAAAGACAAGAAAGTAGTAGTACTTTGTTTCCAATCGTTAGTATAACACACAAGAGCTTGATACAAGCCATTTTTAAAATGTTTAAATAGCATGTTTAAATGTATGGCCCTTCAGCCTGGCCAACTGGTGAACGGAGAAGCGGTCTTAGTTCTTAAGGCTAATGAGGTGCCTCAGCAGGAGATAATGACAGAAATGGAAAGTCCATTATTTCCTCATAAAGTAAGACAAAGTCAAGAATGCAAAATGTCATTTTCTCGTAAACCCACTTTTAACACCAACCAATACTACAGTATTAGATATGACCCCCTACTTATGCTGCTACTTAAAGTTTAGTCAAAGCTGACTGCATCACAAATCCAAATTGTGGAATCAACAGTCTACTTTCTTGTGCTTCAAAGTGAGATCTTACCTTAGTCTTCAAATTTTTTGGCATTTTATTATTAAAGAATTAAAGAAAAGAGTACATGTTACTCTGTATAAAGAAATTACTTTAGAGTATTCTTTCATGAACCTAAATTTTAATACTAGCACCTATAATAAAGATGATTTACACTATCTATCCTTTTAAAATATTATTTATTATCACCATTTCAGGGAACGTGGTAACAAAAGTAACATTTAGCAAACTCCTACTTTCTCAGCCCATCTAACCTAAAAGAAATAATTTTCCTACATTCACAGAACATTGCTTAGCATACTTTTTTTTTTTTTTTTGTCTTTTGAGAGAAAGCAGCATTGTGAATATTCTATGCTGACCATTCTCAACTTGCATCCAAACACATGAATGACAGCTTGTCACTGTGATAATCTGGCCACTGAAAAGTCTCAAAAATAGGCTAAAGTAATAACTTCAACTATAGATAACTGTCCCTGATTTCTCCTGGATTAATCAACGTCTTTATTTTTAAGTTGGGCAACTTATTCACCCCACCTAATTCATTTAGAATAAAATTATCCTAACGGCCAAATATTTCCATGTTATTACTCAGTCTCCAGTACATCAATGGCTCTTTTTGATACAGAAAACAAATTTTGTCCAGCCTGCTGAGGCTCAAGAGTTTATTATACCTGTGCTATAACATAACAAGAGAAACCAACAAAAAACTACTTCCTCTTACATGTACTACATCTGAAGCACAGCCACTTCCATCTTCTAGGAAAATAGCACCTTAACACTTACACATATATGTATACATATATCCATAAAAATATTTTGACTTAAAACAAAAACCACATTTTGTCTTAAACATGCACATATCTACCTTTAGCAGTTATAGTGATTTTAACAAAATGCAGACCACACGTATGAGAGCAAAGGCAGACTTGCACAAATATTAAAGTAGATAGAGGTCTGGCAAATTTAGATAACAAAGCACAAGGAAAGCAGAGTAATATGAAGAATTCCTGTTAATGTAAAAAATTCAAACATTTTAGTTCAAGAATGTAAACATAAGAATCAGAAGAGTTGCCAGAACTGTCATACACACAAAGCCAAGAACCAGCTCTAAGACAGTAGTTTCTTCCTTTTTGGCAGTTAAGTACATTACATAGTATCAAGAATGTCTAAATATGCAGTGTACATGCTCTCTGACATCCAAGTCTCATCAGAAGCAATGTATTCTGGTGATATATATTTCCTATAACCACTAACTACTTGATAGAAAAAAGAAAAAGAAGTTTCTTTTATGATTAAAGCTCCAGAATTCTATTTTGTAGGAAATATGTTCATATTAAAAACAAGGGAAAAATAAATTAGGCTCAAATAGGCCAATTTCAAGCTAATTTAGACAGTGGTGATGATTATAGTCAAACTCAGACATTCTCATGCCAAAGACCAGCTCTTTGGCCTGATTCTATTTTATTATGTACTCCTTAAAGTTATACCACCTTGGACAAGGCTGTAGCTAAGTCAAGGTCAAAACCCGTCCCAAACTCTTCGGAGAAGACTGTAAGGCCACAGATATAGAAGGCGGCAGTACTAGACCATGTTTATAACGTTTTATGATGGCAAAGTCTTATCACTCAGCTCCTACTGCCTCTCTTGTTCTGAAACTTCAAGAGGTGGAAATTGTTTTAAACTCCATTTTCCACGCTTATGCTCAGCTGACTTCTTTCCACTCGTTTTGTCTCACTATACAAATTCTTTCAACAACGAGAACACTAGATGGTAACATTGCCCTCCTAGAAATTAGTAAAAAGAAAAAATAAGTAATGTGTTAGCAAAAAACACATCTTCAAGGAGAAAGATCCAAAAAGGAGGATCTAAATGAGATTCTCCTTTAATCGATTAAAAGAGACTAATTGATTAAAATAATATACTGGTCAGAGAAGAGATTACAAACAGGGAAATGTCCTCCACTGATATATGGTTAGGTTTTAATGGCGTCTAGGAGTTAATCCCATAGACACATAGAAAGAGAAAATCCAAAATATCAACAAGGTTTTCCTTTATCTTAAACTATAGTAAGACATTACTTCCCTAGGGTGCCTTCTCCTTTCCAGTAACTGCCAGAAGCTAGACATCTTTTAGTCTGGAGCTATTTTCCAACCCCATGAAATAATGATGCTTCCAGAACTAACTCGGCATTACTGAGCTAATTCATATAAGTGGCAGAATAATGACTCTCATGTAACATACAGAATACGAATTTAAGGACACAAACAATATTAATATCCAGCCAGATAAAATTGTATCATTTCTTTCACACCTCAAAAAATTATTATCCCCATAGCAGTGAATGAGACAACTATTTTTACATCATCTTCAACAAGATAGCTAGGGATGCTATTTAAAAGTAATCTCTAATATCTAAAATGTCAGAACCATAGCAATAAAGCAAAACAAAGTATATTGAATATGTAACAAAGTTGAATAATACTTTGTAATATGACTTTGCAATCAAAGACTCTCCTGTAGGTATTTTTACACTCTTCCTCCCAGCCCTTAAAGAGTCTACTGAAGTCCATACTCCTCTATGGAGAGAAAGAGGGAAAGGAGGAGGAAAAGGCAGGAAGGAAAGATGAAAAGAAAGAGAGTGATTCTTAACTCCATATACTATGACTGTACAAAATAACTACCTAAGTATATACACTACTGGTTGAATATCTAAAAAAGTTATAAAGTCGTCGTTCATACTAACGTTGGTATTTGAGCAATTCAATTCACTAAGAGCAACAAGTGAAAAGCACAAACAGCTAGTCTCCTATTTTACTAAGATTTATTTTTATTAAATTAAATTATTAATCTCCAAATAGAAAACTCCTTCCAGTTAGTTTTACATTCTTCACAAATAACCCAAAATAACATTAAAATATACCTACCCACACTCTACCAGTAAAAATAAAGTTCCAGGGGTAATGGTCTTATACAGTCTCCTTAGTCAGCTTACCACTAGGTTCAGACACTACTTTGGAATAACAACAATCTAAGTGTCTTAGTCATTATTTCTTTAGTTTACAAAGAGTATATTAGTAGTAGTAGTATCATTATTGATACTCAATATTATTATGGATAAGAACAGTCTTTATATTTTGTAATTAAATAGAAAACTAACCATACCCATAGATAACAAATCCTCATTCACTAGGACTTCACTGACGCACAACCTCTTTAGTAATTCTTTCCCCAAGGAAATTCACAGCCTTTCTTCACTACAAGAAATTTGCCCCAAAATACGAGTGTCTAATTAGAGCAGAAGAAACACCTTTATAATGCTTCCATTTAGCTCTTCCTTTTCATCCACTCTTCCTATTTCATTTCCATAGAAATACTTTTCAAAAGCCCAAAGTTCAACATTGGGAAAAGACGTCTTCTAAACCATACCACAACAAAATGTCCATGTATGTCAGAACGAAAAAGTTGAGAAACACATTAGTAATGTGAATAGGAAAATTTCAAGATACCCACTTGTAGCAGAACCAAGAAGATTTTTTGATGATTTATCCTCCCCAGTATTATAATCCAGTGGATAATCTGTTTAGAGAGAAAATGAAAGTACTTATGCTGAGAACTAGCTCCAATAATATGTTTAAAAACTCAAATTATGTCCTGTCAAAGTCAGTTGACATTTAAAACATTTTATAATAAATATGAATTATACATCTAAAACAAGTTTGCAAAAAGAAAGTAAAATTCAGAAGCCATTTAACAAACCAAAATACACCAAGGAAAACTAAAATGCTTACCAAAATTTTAACCATATTTATAAGACTTTTATTCAAGCTTTCAATATATAATACTTTACCAACTCTTAATCAATGTCTTCATTTCACTTATACGAAAATGAGGAAAGGAAAAATTCAGATTGTTCACACTATGGTTAAGACAAATCTTAAAATAAGGACTTAAAGTAGAAATGGAACAAGTCATAAAACTTTCCTCTACCTCCTCAGGCTCATAGGAGTTTCTCAAAAGCTCAGGCTTTAATGTGCTTGTTCATGACAAACTAAAGGAATTAATGCTCCTATCTGCTATGTCAGCTGTCTTCTGAGATTAACTGGTTTGGGGGCCTGGCACAGGGATATAATAATAATTTATAAAATTGATTTATGGAAGGGAGTTTCAGTTACAAATAACTGACTAATAAACCTGGAACACAATACAACAACAAATCAATCATATTGGAAAATAGGTGTTAAGAAAAAATTGGCTTAGGGTTAAAAACAACGAAACTAAAGTCTAAAGACAACAGTCATATTGATTTAAGTAATCTATACTCACCATTAGATTTTAAAAAGTAAAAACATATATATAATAGTCACCTATTTAAAGTTACTTACCATAATCCTCATCAAATAGTTCTTGACGTTCTGAGTGATACTGGGAATCAGCAATTTCTTCATATTCTTCCACCATGCTAGTGCCAAATACCCTATCAAAAACAATCTCATTAAAGACTTCCAAAACAAAACAGAGTTGTTAAGACTTACCTCTTCACAATAAATGACACACATCAACTTTGATTATGTTTTGAGAACCACTGGCCTTTGGATTCCAAAATAATAATGGCTTTTCCTTTCATTTTATTTATCTACTGCTTCCATTAAAATGTAAAACTAATCTACTTAAGACATTTAGAAACATAATGACCAAGTTTTTATACCAGTCTAAAATGTTTCTATACATTTTCATCATAGCAAAATAACAAGAAAATTAAACCAAATATACAAAATGAAGTTTATTCTTTAACACAGGATATTTTGGCATTTTTCCAAAATGCACTCAAGGGAAAGAAAGGCTTTAGGGTTCATATTTCTACAGTATGAACCTCACATAAGAGAAGATTATTTCTTCACTTTAAATATATTGGGATTTTTATATATCACCTTTTTAAAAATAAGCGCTCAGTAAATGTATTTTGTTCTGCATTACCTTATAAGGCTTAATGGACAAAAGTGCTCTGATCCAAAATGTGACACCAACTCCACCTAAGGAATAAAATCACATGAAACAGGAAGCCAGCAGAGAGCATGTAACAATATACTCAGTTTTTTCATTATAACATTTCTAAAAATAAAGTCCTCATTTCCCCAAAAATCAATACTTGTAAAGTTTTTTTAATGCATTAATATCCCATGCCCTGTTATTCAATATTGCAAAAGAGAAGGTTGCTAACCTTTATGTACTTGATGAACATCTGAAGCAAGAGAAAGGAAAAGAAAAAGAAATCAGTTCCAAAGTCTAGATAACATGCCATAAGCAACTTTAAATATTTGTCAATTATACTGTATAATTAAAGTATAGAAAGCAATGTACCTTGACGGATAACATTGTAGTATTCTTAATTCTTCGCAGAAATCAATGCAAAGAATTTATTTAATAATCCAATAAATTGGATTATATTTAATCCAAATAACTATAATGAAATAAATTAACTTTAAGATTACATAGTTAACTAATCTAAAATTCACTGCTATTTTACTTATTCATTAGATATTAAAGCATTCTATTTTTTTTTTTTTTTGAGACAGTCTCACTTTGTTGCCCTGGCTAGAGTTGAGTGCCATAGCATCAGCCTAGCTCACAGCAATCCTCAGCTCAACCGATCCTCGTGCCTCAGCCTCGCTAATAACTGGGACTACAGGTGTGACCCACCACACCCAGCTAATTTTTTGTTGACTGGCTAATATTTTTTATTTTTAGTAGAGACGGGGTCTCACTCTTGCTCAGGCTGGTCTCGAACTCCTGACCTCAAGCGATCCTCTTGCCTCAGCCTCCCAGAGTGCTAGGATTACAGGCGTGAGCCACTGTGCCCAGCCCTAAAGCATTCTAAAAACAATTAATAAACAGTATCTAGATATAACCTGTCTTAAATTACTTTAAATATTATAGATATGTACCATGTATGTATCTATATATGAATTTATATATTGATACATATGTAGATATATATGCATATGTTCTATGTATATACATATAAAGATTAGCATATTATAAAATGATACAATATTATATATGAGTTGTTTCAGAGAAAGAATGAATGCTATGTTTTATATAAGTATAATTTACAGAAGTGGAAGATATTTATCAATGCACTTTTAAAATGTAAGTTGTTAAAAAGTAGTTTGTAGATTTGAGTTTAGTTCTTTTAGGATAAGAAAAACCCAGGTAAACTTATATAACATTTATTGCTATAAAATGAGAATCAGAGTGTTTTTTGCTTCTAGACTCAATTCTACCAATGATGGTTTTTCATAAAACTAATCACCCAAATGCTCTATACTCTCTCACCACAAAAAAAGACAAGGTAGAAAGTTTTACATGGCGCCAATAAAATATTCTTTCATTATTAACAAAGTAGCTAGTATAAAAAGCAATTCTCAAAACTATTTCATAACAGATGAGTCGTCTTCCTTGCAAAACTAAATACAATTATAACACCTGGCTAATGATTTTTAACATTTTTTCCTCCTCACATTATAGAAAGTATACTATATAAAAAGGTCATTAAATAATTGTTTCGGTACTCATTTTAAAAGGAACTGAAGATGATCCTTCGTTTCTTTGAAATCTGTTGAATTATTAACTGAGAATATCAATCATATTTTCAAAATAGAATTTAGCCTTTTTTTGCTGAGACTAAGAATACTACAAGGTTAGCCATTTAGAGAAGTCAATTTAATACATGCTTTAAAAAGAGACAGTAAAATCATAGAAGATGAAATTAGGTAGCAGCTATAAGATTTCACATTTAAAGAAGGAAGGATAGAAATCAGGACTGCTGCCATTCCAAAAGGTCACATTATTAATATTAACAAAACAGTACTTTAAAGTATGCCTACTATTTTAAAGAAAAACAGAGAGGGAAGCAGGAAGGAAAAGAGTAGGAATTTCTCCTGTTTTGTCTAAATCTAATTCAAGAGTGATAATTACTATTTGATTAGTTGGTGGAGGAAGCAGAGGGAATACTTAATATCAGTGTTTAAAAGTCTATTTTAAACTGATATTTGGACACAGAATTATTTCATTTGAATATACAAAAGAAGAGGTAAAAGCCATAACCGTGTCCAATAATTAGATATTGCAATTAAAATGATCCAGTAATCAGATTCTAATAAGAAATCAGAACTGTTTTAAAGACTCAGTGACTAGCAATGATTTGGGTTTCAAAATAGAAATACTATGAAGATGATGTTTTGCATAAAGACTCAAAATAATTTCAGAGTTATAATGTGGAATCTTATCAGATACACAAATAAAAAAAACCAGCCTATAAGTTACCAGTTAGGCCGGGTGAGATAGCTCACACCTGTAATCCTAGCACTCTGGGAGACCAAGGCAGGAGGATCGCTCGAGGTCAGGAGTTCGAGACCAGCCTGAGCAAGAGCAAGACCCCATCTCTATTAAAAATAGAAAGAAATTAGCTAGACAGCTAAAAATATATAGGAAAAAAATTAGCCGGGCATGGTGGCGCATGCCTGTTGTCCCAGCTACTTGGGAGGCTGAGGCAAATGGATCACTTGAGTTAGAGAGTCTGAGGTTGCTGTGAGCTAGGCTAATGCCACAGCACTCTAGCACAGGCAACAAAGCAAGACTCTGTCTCAAAAAAAAAAACAAAAAATGTTACCAAGGATACAAAAGGGAATGTATTAACATTTGTCTCATAAAATAATATATATACAAGCAAGAACTGTTTCACTGAATGGTATATTATAGTCAATTTCCTTGAATTTTTCAATTTCTAAATGGGTTGGGGTGTATAACATGTGAATAACAGATATGTTTTCATTATAGAACACAGTCCTGTATGTATAAACATTACCTTCACATATTTTGCATACATCTGTTCATCTAAAGGGAAACTCTGGACATTCCGCTCATCTCTACCATGGAAAGTACCCAGCTTAATCCATTTATTTGTAGGATATCTAGAAAATATAAAATATCAGTATTATTTTTTAAAAATTATGAACCACACACATTGAAAGCTTCCATCATATTTTCAAAATATATCCTGTACAATTTTTTCCCTCTCCAGGTGAACACTGATTTAACATAGTGTAAATATAACAGGTCAATGAATTAAATAAACACATTTTCTTTTCTAACTAAACTGATAGGTTCCTCTCTAATGGGAAAGAATGCCTTGAAAAATCACACCATTAGACAAAGCAGGGCCAGTACCACTTCTTGGAGTTTGGAAGGGCTTCCTGGAGTTTTTAAAATGGAAAGTCAAGAGATCATCTTGGAAGAAGGTGGTACAACTCTGCACATATTGACAAGTGTATGATGGTGTAAACTACAAATACAAGAACTGGTGGAAAGGGGATCAGGAAAAAAAAACTTTACAATACTTGAATTTGACATATCTTACATAACTGTTCCCCTTCTTTTAAAGGAAACTGGATATGATAAAGGAAAAGAAATTGGATATGATAATCTAAAACTATTCTTTTTGTTTACTGTAACATTTAAAGAACTTCTCAGAATGAGCTCTTTTTCCACATCAAAAAAAATACACTTTACTTTTCAGAGCTGTATATGTCCATTTGACATGTAAGAAAACTGCAGCGTAGAGAAAAACAAGTGATGTGAGCAAGATTAGTTGCAGTATAACAGATGAAATTCTCAAGAGGTCTTAAGAACTGATCTCAAAAACTATATACATGCAATGCTGCGTGTGAGGTGGAGGAAGAAACACCATGGAAAACTCTTAATCATCAATGACAGAAGAAGAGTTACATAAATAATAGCATCCTACATGGCATATTATGGGCACTCAAAAAGTATTTATGGAATGATTAAACACCTCTGCCGAAGGAAAAATATTTAGTACACATTAAAAATGGTACATTTAAAAGATAAAAAGACATTCTCAGGATGTAAGAAGTAAAAAGCAAATACTTTTTATAGAATAAATAAATGCACAGGAAAAACTGGAAGGAATAAATTAAAATGCTAACAATGGTTATCTTTAGTTGATAGGATGTAGTTCTTTTCCAAATTTCTTACAATGCCTATTTCTTTCATAATCACGCATGTACAAAAAAAGTTTCAGAATAGACTTTAACAAAAATATACCTCATAAAAGGATGCACCTGTACCTGTATGTTTTTAATAAATTTTTAGACAAATGTTTGGAAGCAATAGAACATAATGATTAAAAGTAAGGACTTGAAGTCACAAGAGTTCTAGATTTCAATCTTGGTTGTCTAACTCACAAGTCATGTGACCCAGGCAAGCTACTTAACTTCCTCTTGTCTGTTTCCTCATCTTATAAGGGAATAATATCATATGGTTGTTAAAGTATTATATAAGCTAATGAAAGTGACTAACAAGAGTCTACAATATAGTACTACTTTTACCGTCACTACAAACTGACAAACGCTGAAGTTGAAAGAGTGACCCTTTTTTTGTTTTTATTCCAAAGATCCAACATAGATCCTATAGAAACCAGCTTTAGAATTTACCTGTCACTGATAGAAACCAGAAAGTCTTTAGGAGTAGAAGAAAATAATTCATAATTTGCAATATCAAGCTGTTTTACTTGAATTGGTTCACAGAGTTCAATAACAAACCTTCAAAAAGAACACAAGACAATTATTTAGATAAACCAACCAAAATAACAGTATTAAAACACATTCAATTTGTATAAACTAGACTTCTATTAAAAGTTGCTCATTAAAATGTTAAGAAAGGAGGAGGATTTGTATCCTGAGTTATTCATAAGAGAATACCTTTAAGTACTTCCAAAGCATATCATTAGGGGGGGGGAAATGTAAATAAAACAAGATACTGATTTAGCCCCACCTATCTAAAAAGATACTTTTATTTTAAACGACAAAGTTCATTCTTGGAGAAGGGAATGACTTTACTAAGAACAGCCAGTGACAGTGTCAAATAACTAGTCTAAAGGAACATATATTGTCTTAAAGGTATCACAGTCTTTGACTGAACTCTTAGAAATTTATCTTAAGGACACGTTGCTCCAGATAGCCACCCTTGATACACATTTTGCTATATCAAAGCACAGTCTATAATATAGACTGTGGGGGGGGTGTCAATGTAAATATTTAGCATAGAGGATCAACAAATTATGGTTATGGTTCACCTAGACAATGAAATACTATTTAATAAACTGGTACTAGAAGCTATCATTTATTAATGTAAACTAATTTATATTGACAGAAAGCTGAGCTGTAATGGCTACTGGGGAAGAGAGTTTGAGGGAGAGAAATTACAGAGGGGTGGTTAGGAAACTTTTGGGAGTGATGGATATATTCATTACCTATCTTTATTGTGGTGATGATTTCACAGATACATAAATGTCAAAACTTATCAAATTATACATACTTCAACATGTTGTAGCTTATTGACCATGCAGTTTACTGTATGTCAACTATACCTCAATAAGGCTGCTTTTAAAAATTGATGCTAGAGATCTGTATTTATTAACATGGAAAGATGCCACACAATATTGCTGCTTAGAAAAAAATTAAAAGTATAGTTTCATACGCATACAACTGTATATAGCATGGCATTTGAGAAAAGCAATGCTCATGACATCTAGTACTCTAATCACTGCTTTAATAAACTATTATATCAAAGGTGATCTTATATAGATTGACAATTAAATGCTAAATAAATCAACAGCATTAAAAATAACAGTGTCTAATCTTGAAGAGCAACAGAACTAAGTCCCAGGAGGAGATGGTAAAAACAATCAAGTTTCAGAGAAAGATTCATGAGGAAAGGCAAACTAACATTTGCTGAATCCTTACTTTTGGTCAGAGACCATATTAGATGACTTATGTCCATCCCCCTTAATTCTTATGACCAAATGCAAGAGATATTACCTCCATTTTATAGAATCACTAAATAAACACTAACTGGTTACTTTACGTTTCTCCCTTCTGCCTTTCAATAACAGAAAACCCCAAGATGCAGCTGAGCATATGGCTTCCCATCAAAGACTCCAATTCCTAAGCTTGGCTATGTTTCTTTCTTCACAAGAGTCTAGCCAGCATGTTATGGCAAAAAAAGCAAAATGTAATGAAAGGGATTACAAATTTTTAAAAAGAAAATCTAGGGAAACTATAATTCTCTAGATAGAATTCCCAAAGAATCTACATATTAATTATTAGAAATAAAAAGAAAATATAACATAGTCAGATACAAGATCCATATATAAAAATCAATTGTATCACTTTTATACAATAGAATGTAATTTTAAGGAGATATCATTTACAACTGTAACCAAAAAAAAAAAAAAAAGGTTGCCCTGGAAAAAATTTAATGAAAAACATATAATACTTTTATGGAAAACTTTTTAAAGTAATAACTTGATTGAAAGACACTAAAGGCAACAAAGAAAGCTATGCCTTATTTAGGGATAAGAAAATTCAGTATCTGAAAGTCATTTAAAGATTCAATACAATTACAAACAAAATCCCCATATGACATTTGGTGACCCAAACTCTAAAATTTATAAGAAAAAGCAGAGGCAGGAGAATAGTTAAGTCAGTCCTGAAGTACAAAACTTGCCCTACCAAATAATAAGATTTATAAGCTAAATAAAGTATGTTGTTAATACAAGTAATGACAAACTGACCAATGAAACAGAACAGAAAATACAGAAAAAAATCTATGCATATAAGGGAACTTTACAACAAAGGCAGGATTGTAAATCAGAGGGGATATGCAAATTATTAAATAAACAATTATCTAAATATAAAAATGGGAAGGGGGCATAAATCCCTTCTGTACACCATATTTTAAAAAAAAGCAATTTCAGAGGGATTAAAAATCTAAATGTAAAGTACAAAATGTTTAAATTCTAGGAAAAATGCAAGATAGTATCTTTATATTTCCCTCAGGACAGGAAGAGCCAACCAATATTTAAAAAAAAAAAAACCAACATTTTAAGACAGATAAATTCAGCTACATTAAAATTAAAATAGTTTCATTTCATCAAAAAATACTACAAAGAAACTGAAAGGACAATCCACAAACTGGAGAAAATATGTGTAATATATATAATTTAAATGTGCTATCCAGGGTTTTACAAAATAGACTAAATTATATCCATTCTATAAGATACACTGCTAAGTCTTATCTAGACTCCTACTAGACAATAAGAAAAAAAAACATAAATAAATCAATAGAAAACAGAGGAAAAAATAAGCATTTCAGGAGAGAGGAAAAACTAAATGGCAAACACAAGAAGATATACTCAATCTCATTAGTGATCAGTGATTGATACCTCTCTCTAAGATACAAGTTCCACAGCAACAGAGATCTCAGTCTATCTTGTGAAACAATGTTTTTCCAGTATCAGCAGCATCACGTAACAAGTACTCAATAAATATCAAATCAAAGCATAGGAAGACTCAGTATCCTAAAATGTCAATTATCTCCAAATTCATCTAGAGTTGATGCAATTCCAATGAAAATGCCAGCATTTTTTATAGAACAAGATTATTCTAAAATTTAAGTGAAGAAACAAAGGGACAAGAATAATAAAGGCACTTCTGAAGAAGATGAGGTATGCAAACTGGCTCTAGCAGATATTAAGACTTACAAGCTATAACGAGACAGTGTGGTCTTAATATGCCTTAGGTGGGTTAATCTCCTCAAACCAGGTAAAATCAGTTAAACATGTTCTGAGGTTCTTTAATCACACAATGAAAAGATGCATACATAAATATGCAAAAAGATACAGAATAAACATATATATACAAATACAATATGTGGTGCTTAACTACAGGGATACATTCCGAGAAATTTGTCATTAGGTGATTTTGTTGTATGATCACAGAGTGTACTTACACAAAACTAGACAGTATAGCCTATCAAACACCTAGGCTATATCGAAAAGCCCTAGGCTATAAACCTGTATAGCATGTTACTATATGGAAGACCGTGGGCAACTAACATAATGGTAAGCATTTGTGTATCTAAACATACCTAAATATAGAAAAATTACAGTTAATATATATTAAAATATTATGGTACCACTTTTGTATATGTAATTCACTATTGACTCAAATGTTTTTATGTGGCACATGTCTGTACATGCTGTCTGGCAGAAACATTAAAATACAAGTGGATGGCTATGATCACTTATTCTTCAAATCATAATAAGGAAAAATGACTGCTTCATATGACTTCATCCTGGCATGTCTTTGCTTGAAATACAAAATTTTGGAGCATAAAAATTTGAGTTATCACTGACTATAAAGGTTTTTTACAAATAAAAACAAAAACCTAAAATTAATACTTTGATTATGATCTCAGATAATCATTTCCTCAAATTCAATTTATAGATCAAAGGGCAAAAGGAAAAATTAAGATTTTAAAACCATCCCTTAATACCCTTAAACAGTTTCATTCATTCCAAAAGGAGTGAAAACCAAGAGTAGAATAAGCATTATCTCTTAAGTTTAAAGAGTGTCTCCTTAAATTTTCTTTAAAAATTATATATATATACTACTCATTTATTCATTACAGTAAAACAACATGATGATGGTGATTTTTTGTGTTTTTTTTCAACAGCTGCTTTGTGCAATAAAATCAAGTAGTCTAATAACACTGTTAGTATATTACACATTACCTTTCCCCAAATATCTGTTCCTTTTCCCATATTCTTAGTTAATGGCAGAATCATAGATCCAAACAGAGAAGCCAAAATCCTGGGAGATTTCCTAGATGTCTCTCTCTTCTTCATATTTAATTACTAACCAAGAGCTGCCAATTTATCTGCTATAAATGTCCTTCGGATACATTACTCTTCTCTGTAACCAAAGTGCCTATACCTTAGTTAAAGCCCCCATTTCTCAGGAGGGCTATGACAACAGGTTTCAAACTGGTTTCTCTGCTTCCAATTGCATTCTGCTGAAGGCCATCCTTTGAGGACAAGGCTTCTTAAAATGCCAGTGAGATCATGTCTTTTCCTTTCTTAAAACAAATGCTTTCCTCCATGGTCTTTAAGATAGAATGCAAAAATTTTTAAGCTGGGTATGTAACACTGGATGGCGGTTATATATAAACTAATGGTCCAGCCTCATCTTCTGCTACTCTAATTGTATCTTTATTCTTGTCACATCTAATGGTTGCATAGAACAATTATGTTCCTTTTAGCACTGTCCCTTTATTCTTACAGTTCCTGAATATCTTTGCCTCCTTCATCTGCCATTTCCTATGAATCCTTCAAGATTCAGCTCAAGAATTACCTCTTCCAGGAAGCCTGCTCTCATCCCCTCTTGCAGTCATACATCATCTCTTTTACTATGATACGCTTTCAACAGTGCTTTAAATACCATTTCCTAATTGTTTAACGAAGTCTGTCATTGTTTTTTGTAACCTCCTTAAAAGAAAGGCATTTTGTCCTCAATTTTGCATAGTACCAGCACTAATCAATGATAAATATTTATTAAATGATTATATGAATAAATCAATCTACCCCCAATATAAAAGCTTGATATAATATGTACACATATAGAATATACTTTTTAAAATTTTGTATTACTTACCAAATTTTAGTGCTACAAGGATTCAACATATAAAGATCCATGTTTTCTATAAGAATAGCAGATGTGCTCTATTTTAAAAAGAGGAAAGTGAATAAATTACTTAAGGAAAAATAATGAAAAAATATTTATTTCAATTCTAAAGCTTTCAAGGATTTAAGTATTTTTACAATATACAACCCCTAACACTCTGAAATACTCATTTGGGAAAGCAGCTAAGATTTACCAGTTCTACAGCACTAAATTAACCTTGTAACAACACATTTATATTCAATGTCTATTACCATAAAGCAAAAATAATTTTCTGTTAGCTATTTCCTTTTTAAAATTTCATACAGGTTTTAAAAGTTAAAAAAAAAAAGGGTACAATGTATAAACCAATGTAACTAAGAATTCATATAAGATAATGTCTTGAAAGGCATATGTTGTATTTATTAGTGAACCAGGAAAATAGCTCATATTAAAATATATACAGGGTGTCCCAAAAGTCGCCATACACATAGGGAAATGGAAAATTGTAGCTAAACATACCTTTATTTACAAAATATTCATTACAAAACTTTACAAAATTTTTCCATTGTATGAAGACTTTTGGGATACCCTGTAGTTGCCAGTAAGTAACAAATACCTATATTTTAAAAAGTTATTGGTTTCCTACATGTTAAAAAAAAAAAAAACTTATGCTAAAATACCTTGGCTTCCGGATTAGCTGCCAGAATTTTGGCACCACATTCTACTGAGGCATAATTATTTCGATTTTTCTGAACTTTTTTGGTGGCATGTGAACCTCCATTAGAAGATGGATGCATTGACTGACCTGCAGACAAACCTTACTATAAACATATATTGATGATCACAATTGAAACTACCCCAGCAACACAATGATCTCAAAAGCAACAAGCTACCTTCTAGAGAAGAAAAGATTTTAATGCTTCACAGAATATTTTAAAAGTCTGTAAGAAATTCAAAATGCTTTACCTCAATAGTTTAAAATATTCCCAATAAACAAATCAACTACAAAAATCTATATTACTTGATTTCCATCAAGATAATATAACTCACAAGATGAAGCTTGTCCATGAGAATTAAAGCTTTTTATACTGACATTGTTCAATTAAGGATAAGTGTTATCTTTCTATGTGTAACCCTAACATAAAGAATTCTTTACTCTGAGACTTGGTCTACAAAAGCAAAAATAAAATGTAATATTTATTGCAATTCTATTTACAGCTTAAATCTGTATGACTAACAAATTTCCATGCCTCAATTTTCTTATAAATTGAGATGAAAATCACTGTTCTGCCTTCTTTATTTTATTCTCACTTAAGAATTACAAAAATAGCTTTTAATTACGATTAAAACCATATAATTATATACATGTAAATGAAATATGAGTAATCAAGAGCAACTTGATTAAGTTTCACCTTTAAAAAAACATTTTCACAAGTTTTATTTTATTTTACCAATTAAAGAGAGAAAAGCATATTCAAACCACCCCCTAAAATAAAAAAATTACTTTTTTCTTTTTCTACTTCCATAACTTTCTTCTTCCATTCATCAAACGTTGGTATATCTTCTGGATCTTTGGGACTTGTTACAGATGTAGGGTCAATTTCTCCCGGTTTTGTATAATCAGAACTCTGTAAGACATGCCAAAAAAAAAAAATCAGATTTCAATTTTCAAAGAATACAAATTAATAAATTATAAAAATACAAATGTTTCTGTTACATTGAATAAAAGTCCAATTTTATAATAAATAATATTTCAAAAAAAGGAAAAAGGTAAAAAGTTTTAGTCTACTTAAAAAGCTGAATTTCTCTTGAAAGAATTAAAACCTTGGATTTAGGATGTATTCCTTCAAATGTTTGCAACATAAGCATGGGCTGTTTAAAAAAAGCTGATATTATATCCTAAGCAAACAATTATTTATACAGAAACTGTACAAATTAATAAAATACTATACTTATAGTGCATATACCTTTAAAATCTAAATTAAAATAACACATCCACTAAAGGAATCTAACTAATTTAAGAGTAAGTAGTATACATTATTTCCAGAAAATCCTTAACAAGAAGTACCACGTATATAAAAGTTTTAAGGTGAATTTAAAAACCTAAACGTGAAAAAAGAAAACTTTACATTTTAGAAGAAGAAAAAAACATCTTTATAAATCAGGCTAACAAAAAGATTTAACAAGATGGAGAATGTATAAATCATTTTTAAAAAGCTGATACATTTCACTAGATTAACATTAAAAAATTAAATAAATCAAAAGACCATAAACTACATGGAATAATAAGCCAGAGACTGACAAAAGGATCTGCAATACATTCAGCCAAAACAAGTAATTACCACCAACTATGAAGAGTATCTACAAATCAATAAAAAGAGAGGACAGGAGGGGGACCCAAAGAATAAAAATAAATCCAGCAAAAAGAAAACATAATTTCAGTATTAATCATGGAATGAAATGAAAACCAGAAGTATCATATAAATTATATCAATATGATAGAGGTTAAAATGTGACAGTCTGTGGCCAAGTGTGGCATGTCTGCTAACTGAAGGGAGTTTGAAATGTAACGATATTAAGTAAAGATGTGTATACTCACTAAATCCACTCCTATGTATAAATGTCAGTGAAAATGCACATATGTGCCTCAAAAATATGCATAAGAATGCTCATTGGAGCACTGTTTTAAATATCAAAAATAAGAAACAACCTAAATATCCATTAACTGAAGAATGGATCAATTGTGGCAGAGCAGTGATAACAGAGCAGTGGGAACAATGAATGGACAAATCTTAAAAACAATGTTGAGTAAAATGGTACTTAAAGCAAGAAGGATGTCATTCTATTGATTCAAAATATGCCACATAATATTATGTATTGCTTATAGTTATTTGGAAAGCTCTAAAATTATAAAGAAAAAACAACAGAAAACTCCACCAAATTGAAAATACTGGTTAGATCTGAAGAGAAGGGATGTCACTGAGGAAGGAAATACAACTGTGATTTTTTTTTCCTTAAACAAAAAATGAATACACAGATGTTCATTCAATTATTTAATCATTTCTGTATTCCTAAAATAATGCTTAATGTATTTATTAACTATGTCTTGAGAGGTATACAAAGTCTATTTAGACAGTCAACTTTGTTTGGTAAATAACACAAGTCTCATATGGTATATATTTGCTATATTAGGGCATGCTTTTGAATACTAACATGAAATACCCATAACTGCTGGAACTATAATTTATTTTTTTCTTAAAAGAAAAAATTCCAAACCTCCTCTTAGGATGACTTTGCAATTTGGTGCCCACCCAACTTCCATCTTCTAGTGTTTTGTAGAATAAGCTAACTTACCAATAAAGTCTATGGCTAGTTAAAAAAAATGGCAGAAAATAAAGATTAAAAAGGTAGCATTACCACTAATTAAAAAAATTAAATAAAAATATAGTTTAAATATATTGAGAAAAGAAACAGTTATAAAAATTAACCTAGCTACATAGTAAACAGCAAAGCCCAAATACAAAAATTGCAATGAAAAGTACAAGAACACATATACCCTTTGAGGCCCAGAAAAACAATCACTATTTCCTCTTAGCAACAAATAAGAGAACTAAATAATACAATAAAATCATTTTCGTAATGCAGTTGTCTACAAACAATTCAATAAACTCACTTTGTAAAACACTGTCTATAAGCATGGCAAACAGTGTCTCCTAGATCCTTGAGACAACAGGATACCACAAAGATCTAAATGTATCAGAAAGCAAACCCCCCCACTCACACAAACTTAACTAGACAGAGTTATCCAGAATTGGATACTATTAAAACTACAAGATATTACTCATCATATGCTCAATATCTGTGACAATTTTTCTAGGATTCTAATTTATTTAGTAGGTAATTAATACAGTTAATTAAAATTCCAATCCTTTGCCTATTAGCACAGACTCCCAAACAGTTTAAGTCCCTTAGGTAAAAAAGAGCAGTTTCTTCATCTGCAAAGTTAAGGAGAACAAGCAAATGTAGGACAAAGCTGGCTGCCATGCTTAAATTTTATATTTGATACTTAAATAGCTCCAAAGAAGGTATGTTTTAAAGTTTGTCTACTTTTATTTATGGATGTGACAACTGACAATTAAACTTTAATTGCCAAATATGCTTGATTTGGTTTCAGTGGGAAAATTAGTTCCTTTAAGATGTTGGACTATGAAACACTGAGCTCCTATATTTATAAGAAGCATCACAGAAACAGTTTTACTGAAAGTCTCCAGAACAAAGTTTCATCAGTTATAAGTGCAGATTCACTGAAACTATGTGAAGAAGAAAGTGGAGAAGATCCCAAATTAAAAAGGAACAAATGTGGATGCAATACTCAGCAATTTGAACTACTCTTTCATTTCACTTGTTCTTGTTAAATTTATGGAGTGAACTTTTACTTTTTCTTTTACTTAGTTATTTCTTACCTGAAGGGAGCCTAAACTGCTGTGTTGATACTTCCTAAGAAAATTCTATACTGGCCTTAACATGAAGTCAAAGTAGAACTCAGAAGGAAAAAGGAAAGTAAAACTGCTCCACTGTGATAAGTCCTATCTTTATAGTAAGAATCACATTCTGAAATATAAGTTGGTCTAGCTGTATTTTGCACACAAATACAGTAAAATGTCCTACAAAAATAATTCTGATTGAAGAGCTCAAATTTAACTCTGTATTACTAACTTAAAATTTGAAGATACTCAAATTTAATAGTCACAGCCTCTTCTATATAGCTTTTCAAGAAACTGCTTAAATACGGACTCTATGTATCTGGCATCAAACAGCTGATGGTAGCAGAAAACCATTTATTTAATAATTTACAACAAAGAGTTCATAGTTGGAACAACTTATATATAAATACTATATTTGATATAGAACCATGAAGTAACCACTTATTCTCAGCAAGACACTACTGTCTACTTAATGTCCCTGATTTTATGACAAATATGGTTAGCAAATTACTATAAGATTAGTTAATAACAAAAACATATTACATAATGAAGTAAAAGATAGTGTAAGTTATATACCTACCTCATTTTTTAAATTATCTGAAGCATTCAATGCAGATTTTGGATCATCACTACCCTTTTCACTTGCTGCAACTTTTGATTCAAATTCTGACTTTGTTATCTTTCCTTTGCCATGTGAGGATGACGCATTTTCTATATGCTGACCAACAAGGCTATTTGAAACCAAACAATATATTAAACAAACAAATTTTAGCTAGATAAGTTTTATGCAATCTAAATTGTTACAACTATTATGTACAAAGTAAATCAAGAAAAGAACACATGGCTGGGTGAGGTGGCTCACGCCTCTAATCCTAGCTCTCAGGGAGGCCGAGGCGGGTGGATTGCTCGAGGTGAGGAGTTCAAAACCAGCCTGAGCAAGAGTGAGACCCTATCTCTACCATAAATAGAAAGAAATTAATTGGCCAACCGATATATATAGAAAAAATTAGCAGGGCATGGTGGCGCATGCCTGTAGTCCCAGCTACTTGGGAGGCTGAGGCAGTAGGATCACTTGAGCCCGGGAGTTTGAGGTTGCTGTGAGCTAGGCTGATGCCACAGCACTCATTCTAGCCTGGGCAACAAAGCGAGACTCTGGAGAGGAGGGGAAGGGGAAGGGGAAGAGAAGAGAAGAGGAGAAGACAAAGAGATGAGTTTTCTCTCAATCATAAATTGGAATTAAGCATACACCAAAGTCCATTTAAATGTGGTTCTGCTGTTATTACAGAATCATACCAACAAAAAACAACTGCACATACCCACCTTTCAGGTGGACTGACAAAGGAAGGTTGTTCAATTGAAGCACTTGCATCAAGGGCCTCACCAACATCACAATCAGTTTCAGATTGCTCAGTTTCACTTGTTTTGGCTACAGGGATAGTACCAGATTTTTCTATTTCACTAAGAAAAGAAACAAGAAAGACAATCTGGTGATTAAATGAACTTAATGTAATATAAGCTAAAAATGCTACCAGTGATTTCCAAAACATAATTTAAGCCAAAGAAAGAAGAATGCTTTACAGTTCTTCTATGTACTTTATGTATACAAACTCATTTGATAATGGAAATCTTAATGTGGGATTAAGAGATGGACATTCTGTTTTGTTGTTTGGAGTGTTGTTGGAAGGAGCAAAGAGGAGTACATAACAGATTTCCTAAATTAAAAATAATGTAAGCCTAAATTCTGAGTATTTATTATTAAGCTGAAAGAGGTAGCTAGCTATTCACACAAAAACATAACTATGCATGGAATGGATGCGTAATGGAAATGAATAACCTGACATTTCAGCTTTTGATAATTACAGGAAAGATTATTCAAATAAGCACTATGTTTCCTAAGTAGAACCTCAACCTCACTTTGCCTAGACTATGTAGACATTTCACAGCTGGGATCTAATCAACTTCCTTGAATTAGCTAAATAAACAAACTCATTATAAAATCATTACATTCCAAACATATGTACACAAAACACAGGCATTGTAACTTAGGTTTTCTATCTAGCCTACACTTCAAACACTTCAAAGGCAGTATTCAAGTTGCCTTATCTTATTAAGAAATTTTTCTATCATTAACTAGAGAGTCTTTTTTTGTAATCACTTACTCAAGCTTTGAGACAGGAGTGATTTCTGAGGTAGATGAGCTGGAAATATTTTCAACGTTTTCACTGCCCACAACTACATTGGAAGAATCTTCATGAAAATCAACTGTAGGGAGTGTCTCAACTACAGGTGGACTTAACTTTTCTGACTCCATTTTCTGTTTAAAAAAAAAAAAGCTATATTAAATGCTGAGAATAGTAAATCATCTCTTTAGATGAACAGGAGTTTATAGAAAATATTTCCAAAAAATGACAATATAAAGAATGTCCACTAAAAAAGTATTCATAAAACCCTTTCTTCTAATATTACCACCCCTAAGGAATATATTTTATATTAAAATACAGGCTCTATACATTTTTCATGGCATTTCATAAACTAAGACAAAGAGCTTGTCTCTTTCTCCTTTCCTATTTCCTACTTTGTATTAGGACCTAAAAACATTTCCCTCTTACTGTAATTAATTAATGCTCAGAGCAAAAAGAAATCCTATATAAATATACAAAATAGTACAACACATAGTTCTTGTGCCCCTGAGCAGTTTAGGAAATAACATGTATCAATAAACAATATATGTACAAGTAACATTACAAAGCAGTAAATGATTCTTGCTGCTCCTTCATTCCTGAATTCCTGGGCCATCTATCCCTCCAAAACATAATCTGAAATCTACCTAACATCTATTCATTTTTGAAAACCTCTACCAGTGCCTCCTCCCCCACAACCACTCCTAAAAAGAATTAGCCATTCATTTCCCTTCCTCTAAGCATCCACTGTTCTCTGTACAGACGTTTATCACAGCATTTATAACACCTGAATTGCCATTATTCATGTCTCTCTCTTGAACTATACTATAAATATCTTGAGTAAGAACTATGTTCTCTTGATTTTCATATTTCCAGTATCTAGAACCTAGTACACGGTAGGCATTTTAAATCTTTGAATAAATGAACGAATAAATGAATAAGAGGTACTCATACTCAGTTCAAGGAAAAGAGAAACTATGGACTATTATGGATTACAAGAGTTAGGCCTTAAAGAAAAGAAGGGCCAGTATTGCAGCAAGAAAAAAACACAAGGCATGGAGTCAGAAGAATATGAAGTATGATCATGTGGATAATTATTTACACTAAAAAACTCACAAAGAAATACAAATTATTAATTTTTATTTTTATTGTAGTGGCCTTGAGAAAAGGACTACTGCCTTATTATCAAATATTATATTATCATTTCAAACATGTACTCAAAATTTTAAAATAGTTTACATTCTTTTTTTAAGTTTCCAAAATCCAATGTATATTTTACATTTAGAGTAAATCTCAATTTGGATTAGCCACATTTCAAGTGCTCAATAGCCACATGTACCTAGTAGCTACTGCATTGAACAGCATGGGTATAAGAGATGTAGCAAGTATTTAAGCAAGAGTATACCATGATAAAAATTCTAAGAAATGAACAATGGCAGGAATATTCAGGATAGCCATAAAATTGGAAGTGATACAGGTATCACTTTTCTCTTACTCCTAATGTACATACTCTGGACAAATGTCTTCTAGAATGCAATAAAATGAAACTCACTCTATCTCTTTAGATAACCCAGTTATAAAATAGCCTTGGCTGTATTGAGCGAAAGAGAGAGAGAAAGAAAATTATTCCTCACTATGAGCTGAATTTTTTTTTTTTTTTAAATATTTGAGATGTTTAGTTTTTCCTTAGTCCTTCTGCCTCCTGATCAAATACCTCCAGTTCCTTCAGCCATTACTGATATTAAATGGTTTCTAGATGACTTAGCATTCTGGTCAGTTTACAATATATATATTTTACTTTTTAATATTTTTCATAAAATCTGGCTCAAAAAATGAAAAACAATACTTTGAATATAGTATGAGAGAAAAAGGGAGAAAACATATTTTAACCTATTATCTAATTAATTCACGTTCCACAATAAGTGAAAATGTTGGATCAAAATACTGTGTTCTACATACAAATACTTCCTTTTAGCTATAAGAGAAACAGATTAGAAAAATATTTCTAATATTTCTAAATATTTCTAATATTTCTGACATTTGAAAACCTGAAGAAATACATTACAATGACCCAAAACAAAACCTAAGAAGAAATAAGGACTTACACCCAAACTTTTACTACAAAGAGAATAGTCACATTTATTATTAAATCTCAGATTTTACATTTTCTCTAAAGTACTACTATTAGCAGGTGAATGGCTGAAGTCCAGTTACATGGTACCTCAAAATGAAAAAATAGTAATACATAGGGGTGACCAAACAGGTTTTCTATCTCGTGAACTAGTTTAAAAGTGCATGTTATTAAAAATCAAAGCAACATGGCTTACTTGTACATCCACAATGTAGTCATCTTTTAATTTATGTTCTTCTGGAGGAATAGGTAAATTTGAACCCGATTTTCCCGATAATTCAGTATTGATAGGTTCTTCTCTTTCAACCTATAAAGCGACAAAGAAAAAAATACTGATAAAATGGGTTTCAACAAAACAGTTCTAAAGCAATAAAAGGCTATCTCTTTCTACCGAGTAAAACCAAAAAAACTAATGTGTATATATTTGACTGTAATTACTTTCATTTGTTTACATGCTTATTGTCTATCTTCCTGTATCCCCCTTTCTTGCCACTGCACTTAAAATGTATAATACATGAGTTGAAGAACCTCATTTGAATTCTTAATAAGCACTCCAGTCCTACCACCCAGCACTATGTGTTAGGCATATAGTAAAACTTCAATAAATATTTGATGAATGAATGTACATAAAGCTCTTTCATCTCTCTTTGACACTTAATTCACATTTGAGTTAGGACTCCTGATACCTTTACATCTTTAAATGTGTCTTCTAGAGTATAAATTTCATAAAAACAAAGTTTATATTCATCTTTGTTTACCTGAGGCTACCTAGCACATACTAGGTATCTAAATATTTGCTGAAAGACTGTTTCCCTCACTTACTGCTTTTCTAAAATTCATTTTTACATTTACCTCATCAAAAAAGAGATTAGATCTAAATCTTATAGATTGAATGAAAACATAAAATTATAATTTTTTGGAGAGATATTTAGCAAGTCTTCAAAATTTTAAATGCTCCATCCCAAAAATATATCCTATATAACTCAAAAATGTAAATAATCCATTCGAAATAACACACCAAAAAAAAAAGACCCAACCATGTAAAAGTAAATACATGTGTTTAAATAAATACATGTGTTGATATACACACACTCATATGGCTAGGAACACAATGCAAAAGTCTGTCAATAAAGAAATGATTAATAAATGATGATGATATATATATATATATATATATGATAGAATAAAAATGTAGCCATTCAGAAAAATATATCAACATGAAAAGGTGATAAACTACATATCACTTAGGGAGAAGAGGAAGTCAATTTGTAGAATATTTACATGACATTTTAATGGAAATAAAAATATTAATTTGTGTGTGCTTATAAAGGTGAATCTAAACCCACAGTACAAAGTCCAAACATTTTCACAAGAACTAGCAAACTGTTATTCCTTTGGGGAGGGGAATGGGATATAAATATGAATATTTTAGAGTCAATATAAATTACTTCTGTAATTTTAAATAAATACACTGAAGTGAAGGTAAAGGCCATATCTAGTCGATGACTCACCTTTTAGCATTTACAATGACTTAGAGACCATCAGGTTTTTTCCGACTCTATTTATTGCACAAACTACAAAGCCACTGATTGCAGATTCTCCTTGTAATACTCATTTCTAATAGTTTTTAATTTATAAGATTGGGGATTCTTTAGAAACTCCTGAAGTGTTTCAGATCATTAAAAATAGAGCACTAGAGCACTAGTTTTCAGTTCTCTGAACATGTACTATTTTTCTCCTTACTATAAGCCTAATGATGTTACAAAATTCCAAATACAAGCAGTAAGACTAAATATATAAAAACCTCTGAGTTATCTTAATTTCATAATTACCTGAGTAACTCCTCAGATTACAGCAAGGGAAAATACAAGTCTCCAACAAAAATTATGGCATGGTATTTCTGAAATTACTTTTATTCTGAATGTTTTGAGACAGTCTTAGAAAGCTGACACAACAATTATAAAGTCAACTTTATTTAAGGTACCTTTTTCTGGAATTGTACATCTTCATTTTCTAGTGCACAATTGTCATCTGGAGAGTAATATGATGATGCTGAAGCTGAAGAACTTTCTTTACAACATACACGCCAACTGGGAAGCCTGTAAAACACCCAACACCGCCGCCACCAACAACAATAAAAAAAAGGAAAGAAAGGAGGAAAAGTTGTTAAGTCAACATAGTCCCTATAGGGGCTAGAATTTGAGGCAATAAACATGCAGATGGTTCCTATCCTAACACCCTTACCAACTTAATGATGAAGATAAATGTACATAAGGGCTTTTTATTTAATGCCCTAAGAAAAACACAAACATTATCAGCATTCTAAGTAAGGAATTATGAATTTTATGAAGGTACAACAGACTTCACAGAAGCAGTATCTGATCATTATCATAAAAGGAACAGAGAAGGTTGTCAAAGAGCTAACCTCAGAAAGTACCAAAAACCAACGTTATTCTAAATTCTACCAAATATTTAAAACAGATAATTCTAAAGTTACCTATTAATAAATGGTTTCAAGGCATATAAGTAAAGTTTCCAAATTACTTTTACATAGGAAACATAAGAGTGATAGCAAAAATTAACAGAAACAGCACACACACAAATGAACACTATAGGTTAGCAGTGCTTAGAAATAAGATGCAAAACGTCTAAAAAAAAAAAAAGGTAAAAAAGAAACTCCCTAGGGACATACCAGAGGAGGCATATACTACTCAAGTGGAGTTTAACTCTGATATTCAAAACTGAATATAATAATTATTTGATATAATAAAACCTATTTAATTGGCCATATAAAAATATCAAGGAAAAAATCTTATTATCTCCATAGCCAATGAAAAATATCTAACAAACATATATCAAGATTTTTAAAATCAATAGAATAGGAATAAGTATATATTTAAAATGTGAAATATATGCAGAATATATAAGCTTAAAAGTAAATATAATACTTAGTGAAGAAACCTAAAAACACCCCTATATACCCATTATCACTATTATAAAAGATGAGGATAACAGAGATATAAAAATGGAAAACGAGACAGTAAAATTATCATTAATTGCAAATAATGAGTCTACCTGCATTAGCTGCAGATAATGAATTTATATGATTGGAAAATATGAAAAAAATCACCTATTAAAAGTCCTAGATGTAAAAATTATATTCCTTGGCATAAAATTAAGAAACAAATCAACAGACGCCATATTCAAACCATCACCATCAGTTATAAAATGGAATATAAGAAGAGTACCCCATAGAAACAGTAAAATACCAAGATATAAACTTATCAAGAAATTTTCTATTAAGTAGAACTGTTTGAAATTGCCAATATTTGACAATTCTTTTACCTAGAAAAAATGTAAATTTCACACAATTCAAAATAATACATAAGGAAGATTTGAAAACCACTATTATTTACTGAGCAATTATTTTAGGGAAAAAGAGGTAAATATCAAATTAATCAGCTACGACAAGAAAGTGGTTTCCTTGAAAAAAGAAAAAAAAAAGAAAATGAGGAAAGAGAAAGGAGGAAATGGCTTCTTTGAAAAATAACAAAAACCTTTTAGAGTTACTTGACTTTTTAAACTATGAACACATTAAAAAGTAAAGAAGGAGAAAAATCAAGGTACATAATATATGTGGTATGTTACCCATGTATGACATTTGCATGTACACAAATGCCTCTGGAAGAATTTTTTTGTAAAGTACCATTTTGCAAGCCTCCATGGATGAAAGCTGATGGGTGTGTTATCAAGGCAGTAGAAAGACAGTTTCATTGTATAACCTACACCTTTTGAAATATGAATAAGAATATATTGTCAATGTAAGACTTTAAGGAAAATGTAAAAAAAAAAAGTAAAATAATGTTTATTTTTTATTGGAAATTTTCATGCTACAATATTAACAGGATAGAAAAGTTATGCATACAGCAATCTTAGCATATACACTTGGATAGCAAAAAATTTGCAAGCAAACATCAAAAACTGTAGATATAAGAATTTTGGTGTGTAAAGAACAATGATGGTACTTTGATGAGGATTGCATTTATTCTGTAGATCACTTTAGGTAATATTGACATTTTAACAATATTGATTCTAATAATCCATGAACAAGGGAGATTTTCCATCTGTTAACATCTTCTACAATTTCTTTTTTTAGCATTTCGTAGTTCTCCTTGTATAAGTCTTTCGTATCTTTCGTTAAATATATTCCTGGATATTTAATTTTCTTTGGGGCTACAGTAAAAGGTATTGCATTTTTTTATTTGAGTTTTGGCTTGACTGTTATTGGCGTATATGAATGCCTGATTTGTGTATATTGATTTTGTAACCTGAGACTTTACTGAATTCATTTATCAAATCTAGGAGTCTCTTAGACGAATCCATGGGGTTTCCTAGATGTAATACAATATCATTGGCAAAGAGCGAGAGTTTGATCTCATTTGCCCCGGCCTAGATGCCCTTAATACCCCTCTCTCTTGCCTAACTGCTATAGCTAGGACTTCGAGCACTATGTTGAATAGAAGTGGAGATAGTGGGCATCCTTGTCTAGTTCCGGTTCAAAGTGGGAATCGTTTCAATTTTTCCCCATTCAGTATGATACTGGCCGTAGGTTTGTCATAAATGGACTTGATAATTTTAATTATGAACCGTCTATGCCTATTTTGTTAACAGTTTTTATCATAAAGGTGGGTTGGACTTTGTCAAATGCTTTTTCTGCATCTATTGAGAGAATCATATGGTCTTTGTTCTGGCTTTTATTTGAGGCGAATTGCATTTATAGATTTGCATATGTTGAACCAGCCCTCCATTCCTGGAATAAAGCCTACCTGGTCATGATGAATTATTTTTTTGATGTGCTGCTGAATTCTATTTGCTAAAATTTTGTTGAGGATGTTTGCATCTATATTCGTGAGGGATATTGGTCTGTAATTTTCTTTTTTTGTTGTGTCCTTTCCTGGCTTTGTTATCAAGGTGATACTGGCTTTGTAGAATAAGTAGGAAGGATAACATCCTTCTCAATGTTCTGGAATAATTTCTGTAGTATAGGTATGAGTTCTTCTTTGTATGTTTGGTAAAACTCTGAAGTGTAGACATCTGGTCCGCGACTTTTCCGTTTTGGAAGGTTTTTAATTGCTGCTCCAATTTCTGAGCTTGAGATTGGTCTATTCAGAAATTCTGTTACCTCCTCAGTGAACTTAAGGAGGTTGTATGTTTCCAGAAATTTGTCTATTTCCTCCTCGTTATGTAGTTTGGGGGCATATAGTTTTTTACAGTAATTAAAAATAATGTTTTGCATTTCTCTGGTGTCTGTTGTAACCTCTCCTTTTTCATTTCTAATTAAGTTTATTAGAGTCCTTTCCCTTTGAGTTCTTGTCAATCTAGCAAGAGGGCTATCAATTTTGTTTATCTTTTCGAAAAAATAGCTTCTGGTTTTGTTAATCTTCCGTATAATTCTCTTGTTCTCAATTTCATTTAGTTCTGCTTTGATCTTAGTTATTTCTTTTCTTCTACTAGGATTGGAATTGGTTTGCTCTTCCTTTTCCAATTCCTTGAGTCTAATTCATTAGGTCGTCAGTATCAAGCTTTCTGTTTTTTGGATGTAAGTGCTTATCACTATTAGTTTTCTTCTCAGGTATTCTTTTGCTGTATCCCACATGTTCTGATAACTTGTTCCTCCGTTATCATTTAGTTCGAAGAAACTCTTGATTTCCCTCTGAATTTCCTCCTTGACCCAAGAATTTTTCAATAATAGATTGTTTAGTTTCCATGACTTTATGAAGCAGTGAGTGTTTCTGTAGGAATTGAACTCTAATTTTATATCACTATGGTCAGAGAAGACACATATGGAACCCGAAAAGACCTTGTATAGCCAAAGCAATCTTAAGTAAAAAGAACAAAATGGGAGGCATCAGTCTTCCAGATTTCGAGCTGTACTACAAAGCAATAATAATTAAAACAACCTGATACGGGCACAATAACAGAGACATTGATCTTTGGAACAGGACTGAGATTCCAGAGATGAAACCATCTGCATATAGTAATCTAATCTTTGATAAAGCAGACAAAAATGTACATTGGGGAAAAGAATCTCTTTTCAATAAATGGTGCTGGGAAAACTGGATAGCTACATGCAAAAGAATGAAACTGGATCCATACCTCTCACCTCTCACAAAAAGCCACTCAAGATGGATGACAGTTAAACCTTAAGGCATGAATAGTTAAGAATCCTAGAAGATGATGTTGGGAAGACTCTTTCAGACATTGGCCTAGGCAAAGAATTTTTGAAGAAGACCCCCAAAGCAATCAATGCAGCAACAAAAATAAACAAATGGGATCAGGTCAAATTAAAAAGCTTCTGCACAGCCAAGGAAACTATCATTAGAGTGAATAGACAACCTACAGAATGGGAGAAAATATTCGCTCTCTAGACATCCGATAAAGGTCTGATAACAAGAATCTATCTAGAACTTAAAAGAATCAACAAGAAAAAATCAAACAACCCTATAAATAAATGGGCAATAGAAATGAACAGGAACTTTTCCAAAGAAGACAGAATGGCCAGCAAACATATAAAAAATGCTCGACATCTCTAATCATCAGAAAAATGCAAATCAAAACCACAATGAGATATCACCTAACCCCAGTGAGATTGGCCTCTATTAAAAAATCCCAAAACAACAAATGCTGGCGAGGATTTGGAGAGACAGGAACACTCTTACACTGCTGGTAGGACTGCAAGTTAGTGCAATCTCTATGGAAGAGAATTTGGAGATTCCTCAAAGAGCTAAAAATAGAAATATCATTTGATCCAGCAATAGCATTATTAGGCATCTACCCAAAAGAGCATAAGACATTCTATAATAAAGACATCTGCACCCAAATATTTATGGCAGCACAATTCACGATTTCAAGGACATGGAAACAACCCAAGTGCCCATCAATTCATGAGTGGATTATTAAAATTTGGTATATGTATATGATGGAATATTACTCTATTACAAGAAATGACAGTGATCTAGCACCGCTTATATTTTCCTGGATTGAGCTTGAGCCCATTGTCCAAAGTGAGGTGACACAAGATCAGAAGAATGGGCTCCACTCGCCAGCAAATTGGTACTGACTGATAAACACTATGGTGCTCAAATGGTGGTGGTGTTCTCCAGGGCGTAAACTCACAACTGAGGGATGTGGTAAGCGTTGTGGAAGGGAAGGGCATACCTCTAACCCTTGCTAGGGAGAGGCAAAGATATAAAATGTAACCAAATGTTTGTACTCTTCATATTTTCCTGAAATAAAAAAATTTAAAAAAAGAATTTTGATGATTATGCCCCTCATTTTTAATCCATTTCTATACTTTAATTTCTACCAGAAGCATGCATTAGTTTTATAATCTGTGTGTGAATTGTGTGTGTGTAAGCTCTAATATCCACTGTGTGAAAAGACAGCCAATGGATATTAAATCTCATGATGCTTGTGTTTTTACTACCATATAATCAAATTCCATTACCCTAAATTCTGAATTTTTAGAAATGAAGCTTTAATTATTGCCATTACTCCAGATATCCTCCCTACCTAAAAAGAGCTGCTGAAATTTTTTTCCTGAAAAACACAAAATGATATATAGTAGTTTCCCCTTATCCTCAGAAGAGACCCCCCAGTAGGTGCTTGAAACCAAGGACAGTACCAAATACAACTGTCACCAATCAGAACATGTTCCTGTAAATGTCTTCATCTTAACTAAGTACTTATCATGCACTGTGGCCTTACTGCTTACAGTTTGGGAAGCCACAGCAAAACTAGCACACATTTTTTTTTCCTTCTTCACAATTTCACAGACAGAAGATTCATTCTTACTGTAGATCTTAGCAACCTTAGCAAACAATTGTTTTTCTTTCCTCATTGTCAAGAATTTTTTCACCTTTTCATTTGAACTACTTTATAGTTTCTCTTTGACATATACAAATTGCCAGAATTACTACTCTTACAGGTTGGGGCCATTACTAAGTAAAATAAAGGCTACCTGAACACAAATGCTGTGATACCACAACAGTCCATTTGGTAACTGGAACAGCTACTAAAGGAGTAACAAGCAGGTAGCATAGACAGCATGGAAAGCCTAGATGACTCACATCCCCGGGAGAAAAGAGTGGGACAGCATGAGATTTCATCATGCTACTTAGAACAGCACAAGATTTAAAACTTATGAATTGTTTATTTTTTGAATGTTCCATTTAACACTGTAGTTGATCACCAGTAACTGAAACCGCAGAAAGTGAAACTGCTGGATAAGGGGGAACTATGGTATATAAATTGATTTGTCCTCCCCAGTTTCCATTTAAGGACAAATGTTAATTAAAGCACATATACTGTTTGAATTTTTTAGAAAATACGGATCCCCACAGGAAAAAATACAACCTCCACAGGAGATTCAAAGCTATAGGAGACTCTGCCCTCAAGGACTTACTATGTGAGTTACAGAAAATATGTATGTACACAGTACAAGAGAAGCAATCTGTGGTGTCAGGCCTCTAAAATCAGAGGATAGATCCATAAGAGACAACCTTAACATTCTGCATAAGAAAAGGTCTAAAATAGATAAAAACTGTCACCAACTAATAACAGTAGAGAAATTTTAAACCATCAGAGTAAAATGAAATATCCACCGAATAAAAATTAATCTTTATTAATGGGGTCTTTACTTTCAACAAGTCTCCCCAGATGAATTAGATACATACCCCCTGATTAAGATCCAATAGATCACACTAATAATGGCTTGATGGCACTTTGTTGCATGACTAAATGGGCCAGATTCCATACTACTTATGCAACTTGCTAAAATTGTAATATGAAAATCCCAATCCTAATTAAATGAGCTTCTTTCTAGACCTATAAGAAGCTCAGCACGAGAAATCACATCAAAAGAAATGCAATCTTTAAGTCCTTGACACTCTCCCTCAGTTCAAAATGACTGACTTATGTTACTCACTATTTGAAAGTTGACTATGTGCATATACAGTCATGTCCCACGTAACATTTTGGTCAATGATGAACCACATATACAAAAGTAGTCCCATAATATTATAATACCACATTTCTACTGTACCTTTGCTATGTTTAGATATGTTTAGATATACCAATACTTACTACCATTGTGTTATAATTGCCTACAGAATTCAGTACATGCTGTACAGGTTTGTAGCCTAGGAGCAACAGACAAGGTATGTAGTAGGCTATACCATCTAAGTTTGTGTAAACACACTCTACAATGGTTGCACGATGATGAAATCACCTAATGACACATTTCTCGGAAGGCTGTTTTTAAATTACCATAAGAAAAAGTTTTGGAACTCTGTCAATTTTTAAAACAGAAAGAAAAAAAGAGAATTCAATATTGTACCTACTTTTCACATATATTATTTTAATACTCAGCCTGGGTACAGTTGCCAGAGTGGAACTCTTTCAAACAGATAAAAAACATCTGCATAAATTATAAACTGTATAGAGCTTAACAGGAATTGAATTAAGAATGATCGAATGCTCAATTTTAATTTTTCATTTACATCCTTAACATATTCATTCTTTTTTGTTCACTCTCCATATATAAGAAAAATACTTAATGCGTATTACTAGACTATATATGTAGTAATCTATATTAATTAAGACTATATATTAATCTATTTTATTAAAAAATATTTATTAGTTACCAATAATTTTCATAAAACCTCTTTTAGATACGGCTTAATGGTTACTAGATTTTTAAAAAAATACTACAAGTACAGAAGGAATGAATGTTGGCATCCAAATAACAGCAGAAGAAATGAATGCCTAGGTTCAATAGGCATATTCTGGGAATTTAGTCTTTTCTTAAACCTGATTGCTTTCATTCTAAAAATCATATTTTTTTCTTGAAGAAATATTTTCACCTTGAATGTGTAGTGACTGAAGTTTTTCTTATAGTGGCTACCTACAATATTTAATATTGCGCCAAGCATCCCGCTGTTTTAAGGGTGTATTACAACTATGTGTTTCAAAAAATAATGGTTAATACTAAGTGTCAGGGCAAAAGGGAAATCAATTAGTTCTTACAAAAGAAAATAGGAGACAGACTTGGGAAAGTTCTTCTAGAAGACATAGCAACTGAAGAGCCAAGAAGGACTTAAATAAGAAGGCAGAGAATATTCTTTAAGATGCCAAGGAAGATTTCATCAAGAAGGTTGTTGAAGTTGACTGAAAAAACACTTTTAAAATGATATCCAGTGGCTTAGAATGATACCTTTTTACATCTGGCTAGCACAGAAATACTGAACTAACTTTAACAATCATTTTTATAATCCTATCAAAGAAATCTAGCAAAATAATGCAATGATTCCAGAAAGATACATTTTAATGTATAATAAAGAATATGCTGATATGCAAACAGGACAAGCTTGATAACTGCAGGGAACAAAACTAAATTGGAGTCTATCAAACTTTCAAATGAGTTGTTTTCCTCTGAATTTTAATGAAGAAACTTTAAAAGCAACATAACACTACCCAATAAGTAGCAAATATTACGTTAGATACAGAGACCTGTTAAAAAACATTAGCGGTAATTTTCAACTCATTAAAAATTTGAGTAAATATATACAGTGTTAAGAAAACATAAAAACAAAGTAGCAATTTTGATTAAGACAAAAATCAAACTTAAGATGAAAAGCATTTAAGAGAGATTATTAGTAAAAAGAGATGATTATAAGTATATATTCAGCTAACAACACAAAATATATATTACAAGCAATGAAAAAGCTACAGGTAGAAACATAATAATCAAAGTATGGTTGCCTATTTTAAATCACCTCTCACAAAATAACAGATTAAGTGGACAAAAGCTACTTGGAAACAAGAGATTTCTAGTATATATAAGAAATAAGCTTGGTCAAATATATAGAATTTTATACCAAGTATGAACTAAAACATTCTTCTCAAGCACATATGGAATATTTCCCAAACACCATAAACTAAAGACTCAAAAGAAGGCTCAAATTCTAAAGAATCAAGATCTAACAGACTATACTCTCCAACCACACTGCAACAAAATTTGAAGTAACAAAAAGACAGTATATAATATCCAATGCCTGTACGCAAGAAATAATTAGCAAAATAATCCTTCAGTTAAAGAGGAATCAATAAAGACCATTATGAAGAAGGCAGAAAACTACCAGTCAAAATTGGTGGGATGCAGATAAGATAACAGCAAGAAAACTATGCTTTTGAACATATTAGGAGACAAACACTGATAACAAAAGATCTAATCTTTCCACTCAAAAAGTTAAAAAATAAAAAAACAGCGCAAATACAAAGAAACAAGGAAGGATACATGTGGACAAACATCACTAAAGTAGAGAACAAAAAAATAGCAAAAAATATTAAGAAAACTAAAAGCTGGTCTTTGAAGAAAATACTAAAAGGCAAACCTCTGGCAAAACCAATCAAGGAAAGATGGTTATGCAAATTAACAAACTATGAAACAAAAAGATGAAATAACCACCAACAAAGCAGATTTTTTAAATTATAAACTATTACAAACAATATATAAAAATATATTTGAAAACATTAGGAGAAATTGATAAATTTCTAGAAAAGTAGCAAAATTGGCACAAGGAATAGAAAAAAGTGGAATAGACTAATGACAAATTTGAATTTATCTACATCTCTAATACAGAAGAGGGAAATCCTACCCCAGTTCTTAATTTTTTTATTTGGGAATAATTCTAAACTTTTGGAAGAGTTGCCAGCATAATACAAAAAACATCTACACACCCTGTATATCCCCTTTATCAACCTATTATTAACATTTTGCTCATTTGTTTCATCATTTTCCATTTGTTCATGGCATGCTCACTCACCCCCTCTCTCTTACTCTCCCTTAAATTACCTCTAAAATACTTTGGTATGTATTTCCTCAGAATAAGGATATTCTCTTACATAACTATAGTACAATAACCAATTTCAGTAAATGTTACATTGACACAATACTTTATTGTCCATACTGCAATCTTGTCCATTTATACAATAATGTGCTTTTTATAGAATTCTTCTTTTCCCCAGTACAGAATTGAGTCTATGATCACATCCTGCACTTGTCATGTCTCTTCAGCATCCTTTAACTTGGAACAGTTCTTGGTCTTTATTTTATGTGGCACTAATATTTTTGAAAGACACATTCTCTTTTCTTTTTATATAGTATGGTGGTCCTTAAGTGTAGTCTATATGATGTTTCATCATAACCAGACTAAGGTTATATATTCCTGGCCAGAATCCTTCATAAATGATATTATGTGTTTCTCAATATATCACACCCAGAAGCATACAATATCCATCTGTTTCAGCAGTTGCAATTCCACTTTTAGGTACTTTTCAGGAGCAATAAAAACTATGTTTACAAAAAGCCTTGTACAAGAATGTCCCCAGAATTTTTTTATCATTAATGCCCAAACCTGAAAGCAACCAGATGATCATCAACAGAATAAACAAACTGTAGTACATTCATACAGTGCACTACTACTCAGCAATAAAAAGGAACTAATTAATGATAAATGAAACAAAGTGGATAAATCTCAAATATATTACACTGAGTAAAAGAAGTCAGATACAAGAGTAAATACTGTATAATCTCATTTAGATGAAGTTCCAGAATTGGCAAAACTAATACATGGTGATAGAAATCAGATCACCAGTTATCTTCAGGGGATTTACTAGAAAGGGACATGAGAGGACTTTCTGGGGTGATGACAATGATCTTTTTTCTTTTTTTCCTTAAGAAAATGGTTTTACTCCTAAACCTTTCGTTCCCATACAGTTTACAAATATACATTTACTCTGATAATACTCTGATAATACTCTTTTACTCTGATAAAGCAATTGAACTAATACTCATAAATACAGGTAGGGAGATAATTAATATGCCCTAATATTTCTCTATACAAACTATTCTTTTAACTTCATTTTTTAAAAACACTTGCAAATAAACTATATAATATACATGTGGGCAAAGGGCAATTACAGGAATCTCTTAAAACATCAATAAGCAGCATGTTTTCAACATTTACATGATTCACATCAAAATGATGCCATCCTAAAATGGTATTTATTCCTTTTAAAGGATATATTTACCAATAAAATATTACATATCTTTTAATATTCTTGAATATTTCTTCATATCTGTAGAAAAATTACTAGTTCTAGTCATCAAAAAGATCCTTTTCCATTAGCTTTTATTAATAAAAGAAAAACAGGTCATAAATAAACAGGTAAATTATTAATTACATGATTTGAGGCATAGGATGAAAATTTGTAAAAATTAGTCTGACATACAGCAAAATTATGCAACACATTAAAATCAACTGTTTAATATTTTGCCTTATTGTGAACTGCCCACAGTAAAAAAGGAACAAAATTTTTAGATATGGAAGATACAAGAGTTCAACAAAATTAAGGGCTAATACAGATCCTAATAAAGGCATCTTGGAATCAGGGAGGTCATGTGCTTATGATATAAAACTTCATTCCTCCAAAAACATAAAGAAAACAAAACTGTACTGGATTTGTATTTATGTCTACAGTCTAAGTTTCCCCTATAGACTACTCATCTACAACAAAACACCTCAAAATTGCATACCTTTCCACATTCCCCTGAACTAGAAATAACCCAAGATGTTATATTAATTCTTAAAATCCTCAGTAAAATAACCCATAAAAATAATCTTGAACATTTTCTTGGCTGTTCCAAAGCAACAGGGCTCTGTGACGAATACACGCATACCAAGTAAGTCCTACATCTATTTTATCATCATCCCTTTTAGTCATGTTTGAAAAGGCATTGATTTCACCTGGAGAGATGACCATAACTTTCAGAAGGGCCACAAGCTAGACATGAGGTGCCTTTTTTATTTTTTTAAAAAAGCTATTAAGACTCTAAATTTTAGCTTTTTTTAAAACCCCAATACCATGTGCCAGATAATTCTTTCACTTCAAATGTAAAATGCAATGCTTATAATTTTAAAATACTTAGCCAGCTATGGAATAGTATGCATATTTAATGTCTATCAGCAACCAAGAAGTAGACTGCATACATGTATCTTACCTATTTTCCAGATAACCTGATTCACTAATTACTGACTGCTTTGGCCCTGGACCCTTTGACTTCCTCAAAACTACCTCTTTGGAACTTTCATTTTCACCATTTTTTTAAACCTGCACCTCAAGTTCCCCCATCATCCCAGCCCTTCTGCCTGATTCCAACCCATGTAAAGTCACCTCATCTGAGGACCTGCAATCACCTCTTACCAAATACATGACAAACCTTAGCAACCTCAGGACTATGATAAATCTTGTCTTGGTGTAAGTTTATATAACAACATGGTAACTGACTGTCCTTCTGGAGGGAAATCTAAATGAAATCAAGTCCTATAACAAACGAAGCTAGCCAAGATAAGGTATTTCCATTCAAAGTGCAAAAACAACTGATCTTAAGCTACAGGCAGAGATGCTAATACAGCAGATATATTTGTACAATCAAACCCTTGAAGGCTGGTGAAAGACTTTGCCCCCAAAGTTAAGTCAAAATATTACCACAAAATCAAAAGGAAAATCAATGTGATAATGCCATAAAAAGGATCCTTCTTGCAAATATTAAATTGGAATCTCTTTCTTTACAGGCTTAACAAGAAGACAGTAGTCATTACATTCCCCTAATAAAGTAATACCTTCAGGCCCCACCTGTGTTCTGAAGCAATTTTAAGTTCAGGAGATATTGAAGCAGGGGCAGGTGGGGGGGGGGGCGGTGGGGGGGGCGGTGGGCGGGGTGTGGAAATCAATGAACATTTTGTCTGTGAAAATGGCACCCACTGTGCTCCCAAACTACCTCAGGGTTTCAAGGGAGTGAAAGACCTCAGAAAAAACTACTACCAGGGCTGGATCTAGGCCTTCCTTTCAGGAGCCAAGGCCACAAGAGTCTGAATGAGGAGACTATGATTTAAGGTAGAATACTAGCACTTAATGCAGATCATTAGCAAATCTTACTGCTTGATTAAAACAAAAATGAGCTATTCAATCTGACTGGAGGTCTGTTCAGACTGCTCCTTCTCACTGTAGCCTGACTAAAAAACAGCTACATTAAGAAAGCGTCACATTTCCCACAGTCTGTGGGTACCCCAATGATGGGGTGGTTCTGTTCTCAAAAGCTCTGTTCCCCTAAATACATCCATCCTTACAAAACCAGTTTACCCAAGTGACCTTTTAGAAAATACACTCAGAGCTGGCAGAACTGGTTCAGGAAGCTTCCTGAAGGTCCTCTCTTTATTTCTCAGTCTGACTTTCAGCTTTTAACAGTTACTGTACGAGCTTCAGCTTCCCAAGGTCACCAGCAGCTTCTACTTTTGCTAATAACAACTGGTTTTCCATGGTACTGTTTGTGACACTCTGTTAGACTGGTGGTCACCCAATGAACTGTACCTCTACTGTCACACCCTCTTCTTGAATCTAGGCTGGGCTTGTGACTTGTTTAATCAATAAAGCTCTTGGGAGTTCTGGGCTACAGAAAAGAGGACTAGTTACCCTGCCAGTAAGGCCACTCAAAGAGACCACATGAAAGAGAGACTCTGAAGACTGCATGCAGAAAGAGAAGCCCAGTCATCCCAGTGTTTCAGCCAACCTGCTGAACACATGAGTGACCCCCACAATACCAGCAGAACAGCTCAACTGAGCCCAGCTCAGATTGAAGAATAGTTGGGGAGGGGTTGTTGTAAGCCACTAAGTTTTGGGGTGGTTTGTCAGCAACATTTGACAACCAAAACACTGGTCATCCATAGATGCCCTTTTGTTCCTAAATACAAGACAATTACTCAAATGCAGAGAAAATATAGCAAATGTTTTCCCACCACAACCTTCTCAGTCAACAGCTGAAAGGTAATTGGTCATCTGCAAAGAAGAAAACACACCTCTTATCCAAATTGATAAACTTCCATGTTTTTTCCCCATGATTCTGTAATCGCAATGCAAAGGTAGAGAGCAAGTTTCTGACAGTCTCAGGCACTGGGTAAATTGAAAGAGAGAAGAAATCTCAAAATGAATTATCCACTACTGGATAAGAATGCTAAATGAGATTGTTCTCATTTCTCTACAATGTTGTTACTTAATTTTCTTAAATCATTTCTTCTCACAAGTGCCCTATCATCCCCCACAAAGAGGAAAAAAAATTAAAGTTATAAAAAGGAAAAAAGGTCCATAAATAGAATTTGAATCTCCATAATCTTCAAATTATAGAGCACAATTTAACTGCTTCCTCAATTTAAAACAAAATTCTATAAAATCTAACATTATCTACAAATTATTTGTAGATACAAACAAACATTATCAACAAATCATTTTAGAAATGATTTCTTCTTATCTGAGGAAATGAGTAATTGGAAATCAGGTATTGTTGAGTTAAAATACAGTGGTCTTTAAATGGTTTCAAATTTTGCTTATCAAAAGGTAGTCAACCATAATGTAAGTCTTCCAAATCCAAAC